>QEAP01000001.1:186859-283913 GCA_006535975.1 Chytriomyces confervae
TTTTTTTTTTTTTTTCAGATTGCGAAAAGACTGATGCGGCTGATGGAATGTAGCACGACGCGTGTGATATCGGCAAACAAAAAGAGCAGCGATGCGGGCCAAGCAGCACGAGTGCTGATTGAAGAGAAAACTCGCGCCGGGATCCGAAATGCTTTGGTGCAAATGAGGAGCGTGTCGAGTGTGGAGGAAAGCTGGGACGAGGTTGTTGGGACGCTGTAGAAGTGTTGTTTTTGTGTTTTCCAGCAGCTGTTGTTGTGGCTGGTATCGGATAAGTGGAACGCTCATTGGATGGCCCGGGGGGGTACTGAGTTTGTGATTGCGGGGTTGTTTGTTTGGGGGGGAAAGTGCACGAATTGCGTGCGCGTGGCCATTGCTGGTTTGTGATTAAAACACTGCGAGCACATAATCTGACAACTTTTGGCCACGCAGAATGCAAGAATAAACTTTCCTGAAATCAAATGACCGGGGTAATCAGCCAACTTCTGTGAGTGTTCTTCTTCTTCTCCCCCCGCGTGTGTGTGCGTGTGTGTGTGTGTTGCTGACCTCCCTCCCTCCCTTCCAACTCGCAGCATCGTCAGCAAGGACCCTTCCGCCAACTTCTTTGCCGAGTCCGGTCCGCATTCATCCGCTGTTCTCGAGGGAACCGTGCTGATGAAGCTGAGCAGCAAGATAAAGAACCCGAGAGTCAGTCTTGAATTTCGCGGTGTGTCCGAGTCTCGCTGGGAGTTTGGCGGCAGACTGGCACAGAAACCTGAATCGCCATCTTACAAAGTGACAAGGAACACGAAAGTGTTTCACAAATCGTCAGATCTTCTTCATGACTCCAAGGAACTGATCCCTAACCCCGTGAGTACCAGTTGTTGTATTCCTTGAATATTCGCTGACAGATTTATCAGATGGGAGACGCAATCACATTTCCGTTCAGATTATCTTTGCCCCACAACCGCGCTCTGCCTCCATCGTACGAGAGCAACAGTGGAAGCGTCTCGTACAGCCTCAAGTGCACTGTCTTGTATCAGGATGGGCTCCTGAGCAAGTCAACCAAGGAAGTGGACGTGCCGGTCATCATGCAGATTGCGGAGCCAGTTAAGGAGATGCTCCTCACGGCCCAGAGCGACTACGCCGCCGAAGTGCATGCGACCTCTGAAACTGTTGCTTACACTTTGCATCTTCAATCCACAAACGTCTTGTAAGAATTATCTTTGCTTCACAAGAAATTAAGTAGTAGGCATGTTTTACTGATATGAACAAACAAACAACAGAGTCGGGGCATCAGTGGAAGTCGATTTGGGAATCTTCCAAACACCGGCAAATACAAAGCTGCGCCTGTTCCGGGCGTCCCTTCGCCTGGCGGGAACATTTACCAACGATCAAGAAAACACGACTGGAAATGCAAAGTACCCACGCCCGCTCTCTGAAGTCTCTCAAGCGTTTCCCCTCATTAAAATCGGCGGAATCGGCGGTTCGGAGCCAGTACGAAGGCAATTCCAACTGTATGTGGACCCTGAGCTTGCTATTGCGTCATTTGAGGCTCCATTGATCAACATCAAGACCATGCTGCGTGTGGAAATCATTCTCGACAACTCTGAAAGCGCAAACGTGACTGTTGAAATCCCGATTCTTGTTGTTCCGCCGCTCAAGAGCAGACGCAACGGAGAGATGGACCGCCACCAGTCAACAATCCGGCGCGTGGACTCGATTGCTGACAGTATTTACTCGATGGCGTCGATGGCCACCACGTCCACCAAGCGATCCAACTCTATCGGCGCACCGCTGTCACCGCCCGTCAATTGGTCCGAGCATGCAATGATGCACGAGCTTCCACTTCTCTCTTTGGAGAAACTGGGACGTGCCAAGTCTGCACGTCGCAAAATGTCGGTTTTGCAAAGCGAAATGGAGCAAATGGAGCTGAATAATCCAAATCGGGCTAGCCAGCGTTTTAGCATTTCAGCAGCAGCTGCTGAGGAACCTGTACACTGGACTCCTGAGATGGTGTTGCAGTGGATCCAGCAGTTTGATCCGTCTGCGGAAGTTGTTCAGGCATTCCACGAGCATCAGATTGACGGAGGGATTCTCATCAACATGACTGATGATGATCTCAAGAATGCGCTTGGAATCGCGTCGCTTGGGTTCCGTAGAAAGGTTCTGCTTGCGATTGGCAAGCTGCAGACGCAGTCAGCGCGTTGCTGCTCGTATGCGGACCAAATTTGTTGATGTGTTTTGTCTGCTTGTTTTGTTTGTTTGTTGAGACCCTGGATGTCTATTACTTACCCCCTTGTTGAAAGTATAATCTAAT
The DNA here is from genome assembly GCA_006535975.1 of Chytriomyces confervae. Lineage (NCBI taxonomy): Eukaryota > Fungi > Chytridiomycota > Chytridiomycetes > Chytridiales > Chytriomycetaceae > Chytriomyces > Chytriomyces confervae. The sequence goes on from QEAP01000001.1 coordinate 189,156, forward strand.
GACAGTAAATCTTTTATAAACGCGTGCCCTTTTTTATGTCCATTTTATGTAAATTGTGTTGTAGAAAATATTTTAATCGCGCCAAGGATGTTGTAAGTGCGTGCCCCAACTTGGAAATGGATCAACCAGCGCCTTTATTTTATTATTTCACTTTACTTTTGCATGTCTCTGGAGCGCTTCGAGTGAGTGCCCTTCAACCTGCCACGCTCCATCATCTCACCTGCCCCTCCGCCCGTCTCTCCCAATCAGAATCATTGGCAGAGGCAACAACTTGACCGACGCCGGTCACATCTCTGTCGAAGCAGGCTGGGACGTCGAGACAACCTTGAACGCCGCTGTCCTTCTGAAACTATCCGATAAACTCAAGAACGTGCGCATTCAAGCAGAGTTCCGCGGCTACTGTGAAACACGCTGGGACTCGCCAGGGAAACCTGCCACAAAAACTGATACCGGCGACACACACAAAGTCACTCGCTATGGCCGAGTGTTTCAGCAGCTTGTTACTGTCGTGTATGAATCGTCGAGTCCGATTCTGCCGAATCCGGTGAGAGAGAAGTTCTTTTTGGTCGTTTCGTTTCGGCGCCAAGACTTTTTTTACTCATTTTCAATGTTAATTTTTTTTTTTTTTTGACAGGTTGGTGGTTCAAATGCGTTCGAGTTCCACTTCGTGCTCCCAAAGAGCCAGATGCCGCCCTCGTTCGAGAGCCCGAGCGGAAGTATCCAATACCATATTAAGTGCACGATGCTGTACCAGGAAGGAATGCGGCTCCTCAAGTCAAGTTGCGACTTTGAAACCCCTGTCCAGGTGTTTATGCCCGAAGCGGCCAAGCTGAAAATGTTGGCAGCACCGAGCCAGATGTTTCAGCAAGCAGACCAAGTCTCGGACAAGGTGTCGTACTCGGTTGACATCCAGCGCCGCATTCTGTCTATTGGCCAGACTTTGGAAGTGGACGTGACGGTTCTGTCCACTCCAAACACGGCAAAGCTTCGTAGTATCAATGCATCATTACGCTCAGCGATTTCGTACATGAATCCAGATCATTCTATGGCGGTACAAACCAAGTTCCCGCGACCGCTGTCGGAGATATCCATGGACTTTCCAAACATTCAAGTCGGCGCAACGGCCGCTGCACCCATCTATCGAAGATTGTATTTAACTGTTGACCCGCTCCTAGCGCAAGCCTCATTGGAATCCCCTTTTATATCCATCAAGACTCTTTTGCGACTGCAATTCCTTCTGGACGACTCGGAAGTACCCAACGTGCAGTACGATGTTCCAGTTGTCGTTGTACCAAAAACTCGAGCCCAAATTGCTGAAGAAGAACAAGAAATCGCAGCAAATCTTGCACTACAAGAAAAGGAAGCCCAAGAGCGGCGTCTCGCGTCCGCAGCAACAACAACAACACACGACACTACTACTACTACCCGCGTATACCAAAGTACTGCTGTGCGATCAGCTTCCTTATCCTCAAACCTCTCTCATGGTTCGCATCCCTCCAGTGGCACTCTGTCTTCGCATCGTCGAGCACTGTCGTCGTCCCACCGAGTGCCACGAACTGAAATCATTGTTCCAGCATCGGGCACGACAAGGACCAGGCAACCAAGTCTTTCGTCTCTACCATCCCCAGCAATGAGCCCGATGCAGATATCTTCCTCCAATGATAGCCGATTTGCTTTGACACAAAGCAAATCGGTACCTTCTCTATCTCATCGAACATCCAAAAAAGAAGTGAATGGCATGGACCTGTCAAGAAGCAGCAGTTCCCGCCGCCAAGACAAAAACAACAACACGTTTTCATACATGCTAAATGAACTGGAAGCAATGGAACTCTCGCTGGACTACTACCCTGATAAACAACCTTCCCTGCCGCCACCAGTAACCAACAGTTACGAGTCCTTGGCGCAGCAGGGAAAATCTAGTTCGATCCAATCTTCACCATCTTTGCGAGCTGCCGCACCTGTCGACATTTTGACCAGCCGTTCTCGATCTGGTGGATCGCGGGTATTGCATGAACTTAGTGAGTATGGGCCTGTTGGCGGCTGGTCAAACACGGTTGTATGTGACGCGCTGAAAAGGCTGGGTGGATCCGTCACTGTGGTTCAATCGTTCAGTGGTGAGTGCAAAAAAGGGGGAAGGGGGGATGCTTACTTGTTATTTTTTGGGGGGGTGGGGGGTGGGTTTTTTCACTAACGAGCATTGTGTGTGTGTTTAGATAACCAAATCGACGGGTCAGTCCTTGTGTCTCTTTCGGAAGAGGATCTCAAAACTGAACTGGGTGTGAACGAGGCTGGTCTGCGCAGAAAGATTATGAATCTGATTCAGCAGCAAGGCAGAGTAGTTCATTCAGAATGAAGTTCTGAAGGAGAATGTGTTTATTTAAATTGTGGGAAATCGAAAGAAAATTTAAATTGATTGCAATCAAAAAGAGTAACGTTGTATTGACCACCAGCTAATGGGATCTGTCGGGACTCGATGACTGGGGACTCCGGAGGCCGACTAGCGGCAAAGCGTGAGGCCTCCGATTCCAGGGTTAACATACCTTCTGCCATTGGGGAGAACTGACTGTACTCCGGGCCCCGTCATTCTCGATACCTGCTCGATACTAAATCTCAGCGGTGGCCGTGGTGGCTTTGCATCGTCAGATTTCCGCGAAATTTTCGTTCGACCACTTACTTTCCTTCATTCAAATCCTTCTCAAGCTTTTTTTTGGGGGTGCTCCGGCAAACGCGATATTCCAGTTCCTCAACAGCATATGATTGCGAAACCGGATAATTCAACAAATTAGCTGAAACATGCACATGATTGTACGCGTGGATTGAGAAAGCGAGGTTGATCTGGCTGGGTTTTAGATCTTGGAAAACAGCGCACTCGGGGAGCGTGGTCAAGAACGAGCTTGGACTCACGCGCGCTGCTTGAGGCTGTGAGCGATACAGGGAAACGACTGCATTCTCATTCCATGCCGAAGTGCGAATTGGTCACGTTTTTTCATTGGTATTTTACTGTGAATTTTAAAAATTGAGTACACAGGAAAAGGGCACGCACTCTGAAGTTTTCTGAATTCACTCGATCCCCCCCCACGCACACACGCACGCACGCACGTGCAACAAGTACGTAAATTTTAAAAACTAAATGTCGACACGGTATCTGGAGCGGTTCGAGTAAGTCGCCTGCATGCGTGCATTTGCTTCCTGTCGCTAACCATACGCCATCCCCCAATGCTTCCCCAGAGTTGTTGGGAGAGGCGGCAATGTCATGCCAGATGGATCAATTGTCGTTCAAGCAGGCTGGGATATTGAATCCTTCCTTGAGGCTGCTGTCGTTCTCAGACTCGGAAACAAACTCAAGAACGTCAGAATCCAGGCAGAGTTCCGCGGATTCATGGAAACGAGGTAAGAGAAGCGGGGCGAAAGGTTTTTCCTCTTAACGGAACGGTTTTTTGTTGCATCAGATGGGAATCGATGGGCAAGGAGGCAACGAAGCCAGAGTCCGAAGACTACAAAGTCCAATCATACGGACGTGTGTTTCAGCAGATTGTGGAGGTTGTGCATGACTCGAAGGAAGCGATCATGCCCAGTGCAGTTTAGTAATTTCTTTTCAAGTTGACGTCAAAACTCATCACACCCTCCCCCTCTCATATCTCAATGCGCAGACTGGCGGATCCATCAACTTCCCTTTCAAGTTCAGTCTGCCAGCAACCTCAATGCCTCCGTCCTTCAACACGGTCGCGGGTAGCATCCAATATGTCATTAAGGTGTCCATGCTGTATCAGGAAGGAATGAATCTGCTCAAGTCCAGCTGCGACGTCGAGGTTCCTGTTACGGTCACCATGCCAGAAATAGCAAAATACCAAATCCTGGCTGCTCCAAGTCAAATGCATCATCGCGGTGAGGCTCAAGAGGATAAGGTTGACTTTTCTGTGGAGATTCAGAAGCGGATTCTCTGCATTGGTGACAGTCTAGAGGTTGATGTCATTATCCATTCAACGCCCGGCGATACAAGAATCCGCTCCATGAATGCGTCATTAAGATCGGTTGTTTCGTACATCCACAAGGGCACCAATGTCGGTTCCCAGTCCAAAGTCCCCCGGCCACTTTCAGAAATGTCGCAAGCATTTCCGCTGGTTAAGGTTGGCATAGCTGGCGCTGATCCCATCGCTCGCCGCGTCTATCTTTTGGTTGATCCAGAGCTCGCGTCTGCGTCGTTTGAATCTCCCTTCATTTCATCAAAGACGATTTTCCGGCTTGAAATTATCATTGACGATTCCGAGACGCCAAATATTTCGTATGAGGTCCCGATTGTCGTCCTGCCGTCCCTCAACAATGGTCATGGTACCCCATCCCTGAGCCCCAATAGTCCCCAATTCGGTCCAAAAAGCAGCCCGCCACTGAGCCCTCACAGCCCAAACATGGGTCCAATGTACAGCTCAAGAAAGACTTCTATTGCTCAGTCCGAGTCCGGATCCATGTTTGATTCTACACCTTTACTCCCTCGTTCCATGAACGGGTCCCTGTCCCAGCCCTACTATAACCCAATCATCACGACGCAAAACGGCACACCTCCATCCCAATGGAACCAAGCTCCCCCATCACCGCCAACAAGTTTCCGCCGCCGAAATCATTCATTGAACCAGCTAGTCAACAATAGGCTGCCACGCACAAGTTCAGCGGCACATCTGTCATCACCGCGCGCCCACCCTCGAGTTCATTCTGATTTGGACCGCAATGGTAGCGTTGGAAGCGGGACTGGAGGGCAAGTACCCAACCTTGTAGCGATGCAGAGAAGCAGGTCCATGACCAACACGCAGCGTGCATTTCATAATGACGGTCGTCTTTTTGAAGGGAGACCCATGAACGCGAGTCAAATGATTCAGATGCGCGAAATGGAGCGTTTAAATTCTGAGCAGGATAAACTTTCTCAACTGTTGGTGGAGCTCAGGGGCATGGAAGTGCAGACACAAAAGAGCGCGGGGGGTCCATCTGTTAAACGCCATCGTTCTGTGGCATCGAATTCATCTTTGTCTAATAATGTTCCAAAAGAATACTGGACTGTCCAGATGGTGTCGGAATGGGTTCAACAGATGGGTGGTGACGAGGAAGTTGTGCAGAAATTTATAGGTAACGTTGCATTCCACTGTTGTTGTTGGGGGCCGTATGCACTGACACTGTGGCTTAGATCAACAGATAGACGGGGTGGTGCTAATGACGCTGACAATGGACGACCTCCGCACCGAGCTCGGGATCACGCAAGTGAACGTGCGCCGGGCAGTGATGGAGGCGATCGAGATGCACCAGCGCCATCACCAGCAGGAGCAGCAGCTGTAGAAGACGGTAGAACAAATGCCAAAAGACGCTGATAACAGTAGAAAAAGTAACGCGCTAAAGTGGGAGTTTGATATAATTTTAATCGTGAAACAAGAAAACAAAAGTGCGTGCCCATTCTGACCCATGCACGTAAAATAAATCATCGTAACTCACTTCCGATGGCGACGCTGATCAAGTCGGACTATTTGCTCAGCTTCCAGTGAGTCCCCGCTTTCGAACTGAAGCTGCCTGAGTCTCTAATCTGTCCCGTTCCGCAGGGCCGTTGGTCGTGGCGTCAATCTGCGCGAGTCGGACAACGGAATTGTGGTCGATGCCGGCTGGGACTGCGAGAGCAGCATCTCAGGCGCCGTCATGCTGCGTATCGGGAAGCCACTCAAGTCTGTCAAGCTCGTGGGAGAGTTTCGCGGGTTTGCCGAGACTCGGTGGGAGACCATGACAAAACTTGCCTCGAAACCTGAGGGTCCAACGTATAAAGTGACGCGGTTTGGGAAAGTGTTTCAGCAGATTGTTGAAGTTATTTACGATTCTAAGCATCCGCTCTCGTCGAACGAGGTGGGTTCCCATTTGCTTTGATGGGTTGTGGGGGAGGCATTACTGAACTGGGCGTGGGTCACATATTTACTCAACTTAGAACGGCTCGTTCACATCTCTGCCCTTCAAATTCAAGCTTCCAAAGAAGAACATGCCGCCTACCTTTGAAGTCAATGGCGGGTCAATCCAGTACTACATCAAATTCTCAATGCTCTTTCAAGAAGGAATGAAGCTGCTCAGAACAAACCATGAATTTGAAGTACCCGTCATTGTGTACATGCCAGAATCTGCGAAACTGAAAATGATCAAGTCGCCGAGCCAGTTTACGCAGGACGTTCTCGCGTCGGAGGATAAAGTGGGCTACACTCTGGACATTCCAAAACGTGTTGTCACTGTGGGCGAGACCCTCCAAGTCAATCTCACCATCACCAAGACGCCAGGCGACGCCAAACTTCGAATGGTGTATGCTACCGTTCGACCCGTTGTGGTCTGTCATAACGCGGATGGCATTGCGGGCCAAGTGACGTTCCCACGCCCTCTGTCCGAAATGACGCAGATGTTTCCGCTTGTGAAAGTTGAAGGTGGGGAAGCAGTTGGGCGCAAGCTTTTTTTGCTGATTGATCCTGCTCTGGCTCAATGTTCCTTCGAGTCCAACATCATCTCGGCCAAGACTGCTTTCCGGCTCCAAATTGTCTTGGATAACTCCGAAACACCCAACATCTCAGTTGAAGTACCCATCGTCGTTATTCCAAATCTTACTGGAGCTCCAAATCTCGAAGGAAGTCAGCCCGGAACCCCGCAACTGAATGCGAGTAACACTTCCATGCGGAGCAGTGAAGATCGCGATCAACTTCTCCGCCACGAACACCTTTCATTCCTCAATGCCCTTCAACCAGCTGCAGCAAACTCACCTCAGATGTACAGGGACAACTCAATCGGATCCAATTACAACCCGGTCACATCTCCTTCCGGCTTCAGTCGTTTGCCAGAGCCTCGCATTCCTACACACAGTTCTGTGCAAAATTCGCACCAACCTCACCAGTCCCCCCCTGAAAATGGCCAGTACTATGGACAGCCAGTCTTGAGCAGAAACGATACGATGAACTCCTTTGCATCTTCGCGCATGACAGACAATGCGTTGTACCGTCAAGACAGCAACAACTCCAATTTCAACCTCTACCGTCACAACCAACAACAAAATGCAGCAGCACAGATGCAGCAGCAGCAACAACAACAGCAGCAGCAAGAGCAATACCAAAGGTATCGGTCAGGCAACGCACACCCAACCAACTCACCTCAGCTATCCATGAGCCCCAAGCAATATCCACAACTTGTCAGCCCATCTATTGCATCCACAGTTGGCTCTGGCAAAATCTCTTCGATTCAAGATGACTTGAACAGTTTTTTGAACGAGTTGGACATAGAGACACCAGCGTACACCCCAATGCCGTACGACAAACTCCAAAGCCAACAACCGGAATTGGAAAAACGCGCACCACCACCCACAGCACGTGTGCCGCCACGGGCATCTTCTTTCGCTGAGCAACCTTATGCGCCGCAAGTGGACTACTCTGCGCTGTCCATGCCAACACCGCCGCAAAACCACGCCCATCCGGACTGGGACGCTCAGTCCATGCGTACTTCTCAGTCAGGCGGCGTGGACACGCATTCCATCGTGTCTGGACCGACCGGAGGTGTCGAGGAGTGGACTGTTGCTGTGGTGGGAGACTGGTTGACGAAAATTGGGGCTTCGCCGGAAGTTGTCAAAAGCTTTGCAGGTTTGTGTTTTTTTTTAGCTTTTCTCAACGCCATTTGCCCTTGTTTTTTTGCTCAACGGAAGGACCCTTTTCTTTCATCAGAACAAGAAATTGATGGATCCATCTTGGTCACTCTGTCTGCCGATGATCTCAAGTCAGAGTTGGGAGTCTCGGCGCTTGGTATTCGCCGGAAAATTGTTCTTGCGATTGAAAGGTTGCGAGTTTAGTTGGATTCGCGTAATCCTGGGAAGGTAGATCGATGTATCGCTTAGAAAGGGAGCTCGTATTTTTTTTTTTCTTTTTTCCTTCCTTGCAAAAGACATTTCAAGGTCGGGTCCTGTTTTGCTTATTTGTCGATAATACGCTTGACTACATAAAATAAATTCATTTTTGGAAGGTTGTTTTGCTTGACTAGCTGTCGGCTGCAGCAGTTGCTGAGACACAAAACCGTTGAAATACAGTTGAGGCGTTTGCAAATTGGAGTAAATTTGAGCGGATATTCGCTTCGAAGATCCTGCGATACAAAAAATGAATCAGTCGTTCATTTAGGTTAAATCTGCAAAATGAACTCACTGCAACTAGCCTTCGGAATTTGGTCCTCAATGCCTGAGTGGTGGGTGGTTCACTTGATTTCCCACCAAGATTGTTGATGGGAACTTCTTGAACTTTGGTTTGAAGAGAGAGAGCTGAATGTCTTCTCTGAGTTTTGCTCACTGTTGTTTTCAAATCGCTTGCGTTCCGCGCCCCAGTCGCTAATACTTTCTTCTCATCTGGTAATTGTGTCCAATTGGTAAGTTATCATATTCTAATTGAGAAATTTTTCCTTCTTGTACCGATTCATCTCGCTTTGAATGGCAACAACGCGGATGCTTTGGTTGTCGATTTCTTCCAAAAGCCGTACTGATTTTTCGGCGTGCGGTTTCCAGTCTCTCTTCTTCGAGCTTTTCGAACATTTTTCCGAAACTTGAGCTGTCTAAACGGGATCAAGAGTTTTCACTCTGGACTTGGAGCCTCGGCAATCTCGGCTTCTAAATCTGAGCGAATACGGTCGTTTCTCGCGCTGAACGGGGGGGCGGGCGGTGATGCCAAGCCTCAATCTTGGCCCTCTCTTTGTGAAAGGACGCATCCAATTCGGCTAAACGGGGACTTTAAATCCTGTCGATCAGCGCGTTCCGATTTCAACTCTGGATCCAGTTCTGGATCGGTAAGATCTCTAGTTACCACTACTCAATATTCAGTCAAATCCAATTGAGTGTAAACTTTGTATTCTTGGCATACTGCTTACCCATACCTTCTGGATCCAAGCCCCAGTTTATCATGAGGCCAGGGGCATTATTGGGTGAGGTAGCACAGGTACCCGTTATTTTCTCCTGTCCTGTCTCATCATCCTCTGCAATCCCAAAGATCACTCTGGATCTAACCAGTCTAAGCTGCATATTCTCTTGGGTGGACATTACCAACTCTGTCTAGAACCTGAACCCAGCACTTCAAGGGTTAAATGAAGAGGTGACTCATGCACATTAATACCGCGTCGTGTACTTTGTAGGGTTGCGCTGATTGTACGGGTTGTGCAAACACGTGTTGCAGCACTCGAACAAACAGGTGATTATGAAGCAAGAGGTGGTAGAGGAGCCTGAGAGTTGGCTGCCTAGAATGTTAGGTGATCCTTTCTGAAACCTCTTCACCCAAAGTCTAGTTCTTACTAAGTCAAGGGATGAACAAATTTTTGCCTCACGATCTGAGAATGACTGCATGACACGATGATGATGATAAATCAGTGTTTATATGACTGAGAATGACAGGTGCGGAATGACAGGTGGAGACCAAATTTGAAAACTAATGCGCTCCATCGACACCACCACCACCACCACCTCCTCCAGACCCATACCCTCTCCCAGCATTTGAATCCAACACACGTAATTCTTCCGCATCCGCCACTGGCGAATTCACAGGAAGAGTTACATCCGAGGCTCTGGAAACGCCAGACGCGGCACTTTTTCTCTTCCTCGCAATCGTTGAGGTACCATCCACCACCAAATCATACTTGCCTCGCTTGCTCAAACTCTCCACAACCAAGTCATACTCGACAATAAATTTCACATTCTTGCGCTTGGCGTGCCGATTCAATACGCTTCGTGTTCCAAGAACAATCAGAGTACTGAATACGAGACAGATGAGAAAGATGAAGAGGTATGTTGCATCGTATTGTTGGTATCGGTTGGTTGCGTAGAAGCCGTCGGCAACCAGACTTTGCATGCTGGAAAAGTCAACAGCAAGGATACTGGCAAGGACCAAACTGTAAGCATCTTTGCGTTGGTTTCCTGGTACGGAAAACCAAACGGTTGAAAAATCGCCGGCGGCATCCGTATCGGATTTCAGGAAGGGTTGCAAGACAGGAGTTGAAGATTTGGGAGTCAGCGTGGTGACATTGTACGTGAAGGAAGTGAAATAGAATGTTGAAAGGTTGCGGTCTGGGTCCGGAAGAAATTTGACGGTTGCAAATGTAACCTGGTTTGGAGACGGACTCAAAGTCACTGTGCAGTCTGCGCTGCTAAAGTTTTGCACGGCTTCTGGCATACGGCAAGTAGTTCCATAGCTTTCTGCTCGTGTGGTGGTATTCACGTTTGAGGCAAGGGCGATACCCGGAACAGTGGCATTGTTGTTTTGAACAAGCTTTGCCCACAACTTCCAAGACGCGCTTGAGCCGTACCTCGAAATCGAAACTCGCTCAGAGGAAATGGTTTGGGCGGACTGAAACTGGAGAAAGGTGATTTGACTGCGAGAAAAAATCACGAAATCATCGCCAGTCACAGGTTTGATTCCCGGTCGTGATCCATTGGTCGAAGTTCCTCTGTACGAGGCAGATTCCAGTAAGTCTACATCGGCAGTGGATAATGCCAGATACATTTCGTTTCCAAAGCTCAACGCTTCGTATGATCCAACAAAGTTGCCAACATTTGTCAGCGTTCCATCCACCCTTGTGGTTCCATTACTACGTTCTTGAGTCAAGTTCATGGCAAGTCCAAAAGTACGAGTTCCGCTCGTTTTGATGTCCACGTTGTTGGAAGATACAGAGTATACGTTTGTGTTGATTGAGTACGCCAAGGTTGGGTCCAGGCGTCTTTCCTTGAAGAGGCGCGACATTTCTGCGTAAGGAGAGTTGATGTTGACGGCGAGAAGCGCAGCGCGGGAGGCTGAAATCGGTCCAGTGCCAATGGGCGCTCCAACACTGTTGATGGATACTGGGGCGAGTAGGACCAGCAGCGAAGGAGCGATGGAGACTAGGATGGTGACGATGATACCGATAATGACGAGAAAGTGGATGGGGTTTTTGCGCGCCTTGATTTGGCGAAGAAAGTGCTTGAAGGTGGTTTGGTAGTCGGATCCAATCCAAAAGTACACTATCCAGTCCAGCTTGGCTTGTGCGATGATGTAAATGACGGGTTTGATGTTGAGGATCATCAAGTTTGCGATCAGAGCGAGCATGACCTGGCGGACGATGTCTGAGCAGTAGAGCCGCCTGGGAGGGCAGGTGGTCAGATGGACATGAAGCACTTGCTGGGTATGCTCAGGAAGTTCTCACCATTTCGTATCCTGGGGGACGTAGCTGAGACTGTTGTCCATGTTGGGTTTGGTGGTTATATTTTAGTTGCTTGGAATTTGAGTTGTTTTTTTTTTTTGCACTATGTTCAATTGGTTGAACACGAAGTTGAAGACGAACCTGAATCAGGTTCGAAACTCCATCCAACCTTTTCATTTCGAAGAGAAGCTTTATGCAACTGCAAACAGAACGACGTAAAAATAAAACCGTGCACGCTTTCCGAAGAAAAAAGGAAGCGTTTCACACAGGCGCAAACCCGTCCTTCTCGTCCCGATGCCTCTCGAAACTCTCAACCACGAGATCGTACTCGAGAATAAACCCAACGTCCTGCTCCTTCAAATGCTTGTTCCGTTTGTACAAAATGAACGTGGCCACCTGGAGCAGTATCGTCCCAACCCCAAGTCCAGCCAGAACAAACACCAGAGTTGTCACATCGTACTGTGGAAACCGGTCCGTCACATAGAATCCGTTTGCAACCAACTCATTACGGTCGTTGGATGTAAGAAGGCTCGCCAAAGCCAGAGAGTATGCGTCACGACGAGAGTACCCAGGAACAATCAACCACGCGCTTTGGAACGTGCCAGCTTTATCGGCCACGTTGCCGGAAGATACAATATTGCTGCTGAGGATAGCCTTCCCGCTGCGTGTCGTGAAAGCGGATACTCTGAAGGATTGGGAAATGAAGGAAATGGCTCCCGGCATTACCCCTTGTTGAGTGTAGGTCACGCTAGCAAAGGTGACTGTCGTCAAATCGTTTGACAGGACAGTAGTGAGGCATTGTGTAAAATTGTTTGTGAGCTCTGCCATACGGCATCCGGTGACATCGATGGCGTTTCTTGTGTTTGCTTGGTCGGCAAACAGAGTTGAGGTGGACACACGGGCAGGGTTCGACTGTGTAGCCAGAAGTTCAGACCACAGGAGCCAACTAGTGGACGCCCCAATGTTTGCACGGGCGCCAATGACTTCGCCATACAAAGTGTTGCTCTCAGTTTGGCGAAAAAGAGTGACGCGCTTTTGAGAAACAACAATGACATCATCTCCCACGTTGACGTTCAATGTGCCCAGATTCAGCGGTAATAGCGTTGATTTGTACGACGCAGACGGAACGATTTGCGCAGCTTTGCTAAGAAAGCCCAATTCGAGAGAAGTGCGGTAATAACCGAAGCCCCCGAGGTCGCCAACATGCGTAAACAGGGCTTCAATGTCAGCGTTGTCCGAATCGGACATTTGAACCGCCACACCTGTGAAAGCAGGCACGGTCGTGGTTTTTGCAAGAGAGAGGGGTGCAGAGACAGAAGAATATATTTCTGGGTTCAGTGAATAGTCCAATGCTGGATCGAGCGGGGGCGGCTGAAGGGTTGTGAAAGCATATAGGTCTGTTTGAGGAGTAGATTGCTGGTTGTCGTCAATTCTGGTCCGCAGCTTTGCGGTGGTGTCAATTCCCAGGACTTTGCCATAAGTGTTATATCGCAGTTTTGAGACGGAAGTGAGGAATGCAGGTGCAAGCGTTACTAGGAGAGATACGACGAGACCCAGGACAACCAAGACGTGCATCCGGCGTCTCTTTGAGATGACGTGTTTGATAGTTGTCATGTAGTCAGAACCGATCCAGAAGTAAATGATCCAATCGATGCGGCCGTACGCAAAGATGTAGACCATAGGTTTGAGACTGATGAAGATGAAGTGCGCGATGACGCCGATCATGACCTGCCTGACGGGATCACTGGTGTAGAGACCGGCCTGGGTGTTTGCGTAGAAAAGTTGCTCCGACATGCTGCGTGCGTGGGGGTGCGTGGGTGTTCTGGAGGATGGATAAGACTGGGCCAGGACGCTGGATGGATGCGGTGAGTGCGCTGTTTGTTTTGTTTGTTGTGGGAATGAAGGCGAGGTTGAACACTTTTGATCAAAGCACACCCAACGAAAAAAGGGTTCGACTTTCGCAGAAATCTGGTTCAACACTTTCAGCTCGTGTTCAACTGCGAGAATAAGAATGAGCAACAAAAACAACTCAAAGTTTGCACCCGTTTTCAGCCCCTTCTTCAGTCAATTCTAACTGCGATCTACTTCGCTCCCCCAACCAGCATGCAGGCAACCGCGCTCCTCGCCATCCTTCTTGCATCTACCGGTGTCCATGCACTGCCCCACCTCAACCTACATGCTGTCGGCCGCATGCGGGCCGCCTCCTCAGACGCCGGCGCTTGCACGTTCGGTGCCTGGCGATGCTCCGACACTCAGACGCTGACACAATGCGGTTACGTGGAGGGTAATGCACTCGCCTGGCGCCTTCACTCGACCTGCCCGAGCTCCGAGCGGTGTGTGGACAACGGACCCAACGGCTTTGTTGGCTGCGATATTGCTTCGTACTCGGCCCCGCAGGAGCCACAGGAGTCAATGCTTGAGGACATTGTGCACAATGTCAAACCAGTGTATTCCAGCACCCCTTATAAAGGTGCCGATGCAGGAATCATTGCCACAAGTGCTGCATCGCTGCTGACGGGTGTCACAACGCTCGACACCAAAGCCTTCTGCGACGCGCTCGTTGCCGACTCCCACGACTACAACATCCCAACCAAAGGCATCGACTCCGTCTACTCCTACTACCTGCCCTTTGACAAGAAGACTGTCACTCCACCCGAATACAAGGCTGCAGCTCATCAACTTCTCAGTAAATTTTTCAAAAAGAACAACAAACCGCAGGAAACCAAACCAGCTGAAACCAAGCCGTATGAGATCATCTATCACGCCTTTGGCAGTGAGGGCTACTTTGAAACCACCAGTCTCAAAAGCTCCTCTGGTCTTTACATTGAAACGAACCAGCGCAACAGCTCATTCCTTGAGCTTGTCGTCATTCAACCAAAGGAGTACGGCAACATTTTTTTCAGCTACTACTTCCCCAGTGAAGACGAGTTTCAGATTGGTGTTGGTGTCAAGTCAGACTATGGTGAGAACAAGTACCTCGGCAACGTGATCTTTGGAATCAAGCGGAAGTCTCTCTACCGCCGCCAGAACTTTTTCCTTCCCTTCAGTTTTGGTGCCACTTTTGCGCAAAATCTGGCACTGCTGTACTCTTCCCCTCCGCCGGCCGTGAATGCCAATCCGTCGAGCCCAAGCAGTGGTAACTTGAAAAACCGCAAGAACTGAACATGATTTCCACTGTGGTGACTCTAGCAATTGTGATGCGTTGATACGCTGTATTGAATAAAGCCTTGTTATACAAATTTTACTAGCTTCGTTTGCCCATCCCTGACTGGAACTGTTCTAAATGGGGCTGGCTGATGAATTTTGGACTTACAAGGCTTGCGCCTTGCCGAATGTAAGGAGGGCTTCGTGAACGGAGAGCATGATCCAGCATTTCGATAAAACTGATGTTCGGGTGTCGCGGGTGTTGGTTGACAAACTGATATACATTTGATGCTAGTGCTGAACTGAGAGGGATTGGATGCATTGATACTGTATATTTTTCTGGTATTTGGTATCCTGCGCGCAGGTAGGCAACTAGGCAGGCACCGGCGGCGAAAGCATGCGCTGCGTTCTGGGGGGATTTCGTGTTGTTCGTTTGTTCAAGCCGAATAAAATATTTGTCCAACATAAAGTGAAAACATGAAGCTGGACCCTTCTCCAGCAACGCCAACAGCAATCCAGCTCAATGCAAAAGTAACCCTTGCGGAATCTGATGGGTCGGATACAGCAAAGCGACCCGCAAACGGGCATGCTTTGAAATCAGACCAACCAGGGACGCAGCAACAACTTCAACCACAACTCCAACAACAGCAGCTGCATCAAATGAAACCGAAAGTCTATTTGCCCACGCCCACAAGCATATCTGCGGTGCGGCTCAATCTTCCTCAAGCGACAACATCGTCACTGCCATCAGCATTCAGAAGACCCATACCCCACTCCGTTTCCGCACGGGTTGTTCTACCTGTATCATCCAACGCTTCATCCAACGCTTCATCCAGCGCTTCATCCAATTCGCTAAAGCGGCCTTGTTCGCCCGAAGTGCAATCGAAACGCAAAGAGTCGAAGAATGTTGCTAAGGTGCCCAGTTCTTCAGTATCAACGACAGGGCTAGCGTATCACCATACAATGACTTCTGCCAAGATGGAGGTAGCGTTTCATTGTTTTCCGTTGCGAGCCATGTTCTGCACAACCCCGCGGATTCACCAAACAGCGCAAAATAACAGGCAATGTCGAATGTCAACTCGAAGCTCCCAGTATACCCCGAAACCCCATATCGAGTCATGGCTTGCTTTAACCTTCTTAAAGAACGTGCTCTCAACTGGCGGTGTGCTGTCATTGACTCTGTGCCTGCAACGCGCGAACAGATTCGTCTTGTACACACGGAAACCCTCGTCGCAAACTTGGAAAGCACCGAAAGTACAATGCGCATCCTTTTCTATTTGCGCGGAAATTTTTTCGCTGCATGTCTGACTTTTATGTGTTTTTTTTTTTTTCAAAGGTTCGACGGAGGGGCAGCTTGCGAAACTGAATCAGGAAAAAGCTCTTGAAGAACTATTTTACGACTCAGAAACGTACAAAACGGCGAAAATGGCGTGCGGAGCTGTCATTGCATCGTGTCGTTCTGTCTTGACCGGAGAACATCAGAATGCATTTGCCCTCGTCAGGTGAGAAAATGTGCTCCGACTCTTTGCTCATTCTTGCAGCTGACAGTTAGAATAGACCACCTGGCCATCACGCCGAGCCTGATAAATCTACGTAAGTCCGCAAAGAGGAAAAAAAAGAGTTTGTCCGAAAAATTCAATGACATTTTTCACGGACAACCAAAACAGAGGATACTGCCACATCAACAACGTTGCAATTGCAGCTCAAGTCATGTTTGAAGAAGAACGCGCATCTCGAATTCTAATTGTCGACTGGGATGTGCATCACGGAAACGGAACACAAAAGCATTTCCTATCCAACCCAAACTGTCTCTACTTTTCCATTCACGCATATCACGAGGCTCAGTTTTACCCATTTTCAACGAACGCGCATTTAGGCGTTTCTGGGAACGGTTTCAACATCAATGTCCCATGGGGTTGGAAGGGTGGTGGTGGAGATTCAGACTACATCCACGTGTTTAATGAGCTTTTGCTTCCTGTAGCAAAAGAGTTCAATCCGGATTTGGTACTTGTGTCAGCTGGGTTCGATGCCGCTTTAGGGGATGTTGGCGAAAGAGGACTTTCTCCAGCAGGATATGCACATATGACGCGTCTTTTGATGGATCTGGCGGGGGGGAAAGTTGTTCTCTCACTGGAGGTGACTTTTCTTTTTTTTTTTCATGGGGCGATTGGAAAGATTTTCGAGGCTGAAATTTACCTTGGGGCGTGCAGGGCGGTGTGAATTGCGAAGTTTTGGCTCGTTGTGTGTGTGCATGCGTTTCAGCGCTGCTTGGGGATTCTCTACCCAGTATTTCGTCACATCCACCTCTCTCGGATGACTGTGTCCTTGTCGTGCAGCAAGTTAAACAAGTTCATCGCCAATTTTGGAAATGCTTTGGAGGATGTGAGCAACCTGCAGCAGCACGGGAGCATGGATTTGATGATAATGGAGAGGGTACAGTGCTATTCTGTGATTGATGCGGACAGTTATATGAACTGAACTTGCTCTTGTAAAAAAAAAAAAAAACACAAAGGCGAGGCGACTCCTGAACCGAGCTCTCAAATCGACCGAAAGGATATCGAAAATTCGTTGTATTCCCTCTCGGACGCTGTGCGCTTTTATCACCGTTGCATGTGGATTACTCAGTTTGCTCTTAAGTCATCCAAAATAAGTATGGGATCGGACATGCTGGAAGTTCTCTATACACCGGTCGATATTGAAAATGTTGGCGAAAATGAGCTTTCAAATACGCTGTATTTATTACTTTTGGATGGAGCTTACTCGAGAATAGACGAGAAAATTGTAAGGCAGCTCCCTTCCTTTTTTTTTTTTTGCATTGTTTTTCTAACAATTACACCGGGGGGGTTTTTCGAACAAGGTTGATGGCGTAGGGGGATATTTGCACCATTTTTCAACAAGCAATTTACCCTTTCTAGTGCTTGATTTGCCTGATTGGTGTCAAGCGAATCAAAACGAAGCGATGGATACATGCTGTCAAAAGATTTGGAACCTCATGATTACGTACGTAATTAATTTTAAAAATCCAGTACAACTCGCGAGTATTCGTTTCCTGAAAACTGGTTCACCCCCCCTCTTTAAAAAAAAAAAAACACAGACAAATGCGAACACAACCCAAAGTCAACATTATCGCCAGCGGACCACGTGCATGTAAAACCGCCCTCCGTTTCTCGGAAGCTACTTCCCATTTTCTGACTTCCGCGACCCGCTCGCAGACGGCGGCATTGAAATCAACCACGGACCCGTTAAACTGCGTCCATTCTCTTGCTCTGTTATCGTATGGGGTTGATCCGCGCACGTTTGTGGTTGAACATGGTCGACGCAAATTGTCTGTGGATTCTGGGAGGCCTTCGCATTTGTTCATGTGGTGGGCTGGGTCGGAGAATGTGCGTCGCATTCAAAGAGATGTGGATGTGCGGGATCAAGGTGGGAATTGTGTATTTGACGCACATGCTTCTAGTTTGGCGGAGTTGATGATTTTCAAATTTTTGGACATTCTTGTGTTTATGGCGTCGGCCGATTAAAAAGTATTTTGTGTGTGCTGTCTGTCGTTTGCAAAAGGACCTGGAAAGCACGGCAAGTCACTTCAGTTGTTTCTTTTCAGCAGATTTAGTGTTCGTGTTTATCCCCTTCAACTTCACATCCCAACCAACACTCACAAAAGTCAACAACGCAGAATTACTGACAAGTTCAAAAAGGGTAACATCCTCGAAAAAAGAAAAGGAGAAAAAAAAATAATACAAGCAAGTCCTATTCAACACAGAGTCCCAAACTAATCCATCCCCAACCCCCCGCAAAAAAAAAAGCACTGCAAAATCACTTTGCACTGTACCTCCTTCGAAACCGCCACTCCTTTTCTCTAGCGGAAGTGACATCCAACCAGTCTGCAATCCGATGCCAGACCTCTTCCGCATGTTGACCACCCAGAATATCGCAATGCCCATACTTGTACGTCGAAGGAACACTGTATTCGGGACCAAGCAACCGCGATTTGGCGGCATCTCTTGTTTGTTTGATATTGATGTCTTCTTCAATTTCAAACGTATCCCGCGCCAGAATGTTACTGCCTCCACTGATCGTTACTGATGGTGGAGGTCGCAGCAGTGAAGCTGAAGGTCCTGGTGCAGCAGGGACGCCACCACTTCCACCAAACACAGACGCTCCGGTTGAATAGGCCGGATTGAACAAAGTAGATTTGACAAAGGACGATCCAGAGCTGACACGTTTAAGTCTTTCTGGGGAAGTTGGACTCAAAGGGCCAGTACTGGACGTTCGCATACTTGACATTCCAGGTGCACTGCTTGATGATGACGATATTGATGTGGGAGAGTATGAGCCAAGAACACTCGCCTCAATGTCACGAACAGACATTGTCGCCGGAGTTGTTGTAATGTGCGGGACTTGCTTCACGGAATTAGAGTTGATTAATTTGTTCAGGTCCATATCCGATTGTGAACCGTTGCTCTTGCTGGCCCCATTGATTGGCTTTCCCGGAGATTTCGTATCCCTATACACAATGCTTTCTTTCCAACGCGAACCGCTTCGGCGATATCCAGCCATACAATCTTCCGTTCGAAGAATTTGATCCGCGTTTGCCGGGCAGAAAAACAAAGGCAAGTGTTCCAAACGCTCAAACTGCTCCAAGTAAGGTCCTAATTCGTCCCATCCTTGCATAAAATGTCCGTCCCCATTTTTGGCCATCTGTTTAGCTGCGGCTTCCACTTCTTGTTTGATATTTTTGACAACTTTTGGTTCAGGAGGTTCAGACGCAGTGGCTTCCGTGTCCACCAAATCGTTGGGGGGCGAAGCAGTCACAGTAGACGGAGTCCGAATTCTTGATGAGTTGCCTTTAAGTAACGAATGAGTTGAGTCTTCCGGCAGTGAATCCTCATCGTCTCCATCGGAAGCCCCTGTACCCCATTCACTAGAGCCGTTTTTCTGAACAACCACAGACTCTATATCGCTGATTTTCAATGGAACTGCTTGAATTCCATTCACTTGGTTTTTGGGACTTGCGCTGCTGTTTCGCAAAGTTTTCAAATCGCCATGACTGTCATCCGGACTTTTTTTCCCTGATTTCGGGGTCTGTGGAATTTCCGCTCGATGTGCTGAGCTGCTTTCCAACCATTGATTTAAGTCGCTCTAAATTGTTCAAGCATTGAGTAATCGGAGTGACAGAGAGTATTGAGAGGAAAAAGAATACTCACATTCAGGGCCAATTTTCCAACGCTGACCAATATGCCGACAGTGGGACTTTCCAGAGACAAATCAATCATTGAACCTGGATCTTCTACAGAGTATGGAAGCCACGGACTTGGGTACAGCATGTTCATGACGGCTTGACTCACGGCAGGCGGTAGAAATCGTCGGACATACAACAGTGCCTCCACAACAGGTCGGATGGGGAGGCGTTGCCGCCGAATGTACGTCGCGGCATATTTTGCAGAATTGGACAGCGAAGCGCGTTTTGGAGGATTTGCAACACTCGACAGATGTTTTCCTTTCGGTCGATGCGCAATCTGCGTGGCCGAAATGGAAGCAGTCTTTGCTACTTCTTCCTCCACACTCAGCGCACCAGTGAGTGATTGCAAAGCAGGACTAAAAATATGCAGTAGCGAACGAAAAGCAAGTCCGGCACCGGCATGGATCAAGTCTTGCACAGGCTGAGGACAACTAGCTCGATACATGTCAACCACGTCACCCAGGATCGGGATTGTCAGATGATAGAGCCCGGCGAGATGCACAACCCCAGCAACGTCATGCGGGATTTGCCCTGCAACGGCGCATGAAATTGCGCCGCCCATACTGTGTCCGATCAAGTACACCTTCTCGTGGCCTAACCGCTTGATACATGCAATAGCGCTTGGCACATCGACTTCGATATGCTCTTTGATGTAAGCGGGAGCCATTGAGCCCATACTCATGGATTCCCTGGTACCGCGCATGTCGATGGCGTATGTATCGAAACCGCGCGAAGCCAGGTATTCAAAGAAAGAAGGGCCGCTCTTTCCGTTGCCACCCCCAATGCTGAAAATAGTTCGATTGGAAGCAAATCCGTGAACTAAAAGAACCTGTTTTCGATTGAAAAATTATTTGCAAGTCAGCCAACAACGCGTACTTGGGCACATGTGATCCAACACAAGTTGTCACTCAACTGCGCCCTTTGCCACCTGCAATCGCTCATACACACGGACAAGACAGCGTCTGTCCATTGGAATGTAGCCGGTTGCATCTGAAAGTGCAACGGCATACTCTTCCGCCACGACCGTGAAGGAGCCGCATAAGGACGGTCGAATATGGACGTTACGAGGGGTGACACGTTGCTGCTGGTGGTGGTGGTGGTTCGTGGTGCGGTTTGCGAGAAGAGGTGCTGCGTGAGCAAGCCGGTGAGCTAGGTTGTGGCTGTGGACTTGCTTGTAGTGAGATTGAGTGTTGGGTTTGGTGGATTCCTGGTGAGGGTGTCAGAGAGGGTTCGGGGGGTAGTTGAGAGGGCAATTGAGAGGGCGAGAGGGTACCTGCTTGACGGAGCCGCCGTTGCCCGTTCGGTCTCTCGCTCCCATTGTTGCAGAATCGCCCCTTTTTTGAGATGAAAAGTCTGGGTCCTCTTTCGCGTGCAATTTTTTTATATTTTAAATGCTTGGTTCACTTTGTGTCTTTGGCTATTTTGTGCGTGAGGAAGGCACCAACGCGGGCAGAAGTTTGTTTGTGTTAGAGTTCGCGTGGGAGGCGTGTCAGTGGCGGTGGGTTGTTTGGTTGGGCTGCCCTGGCAGGGTCGGTGTCCAAGGCGATGTGCATTGGGAATGAATGCTTGTTGGACGAGGGACATGCGCTGATATTCACGCATGTTTTATCAGTGCATGACACGCACTGCACAATCTGCAAAGTGCCTGGCGCGTTAAGCAGCTGTCCGAAAACATGCACGCACCCATGTGCTAGTGCAAGAAGGAAGAACTGTCAAAACAGTTTGTCCGAAACTGCTGCGCTTGTCTCAAACTATCCGCGTTCTGTGCGTTACCCCTATCCACGGCAGGGACCCCGCTGAATCAGCGTTCTGGCAATGAAAAAGACCGCACTGAATCAAGTCCCACACTCCTCCACTGCACTTTGCCTGCTTCTAGATACTAACGCCATCTTAACAGTAACAAAATCGAACGTTCAGCTCCCCAAGTCTCCATCGTTCCCTGAGTCTCCATGGTTCCCCCAAGACTCCATCGTAAGACTCCATCGTAGCATAAATAAGAGCAACGACACGTTTTCTTGTTAGACGAGGAAACTGTTCCGCCACCACTGCCCTCGCCTGCTCCTTCGAACCATAAATGCATCCTTTTGCCGCATCTCTTGTTTGGAATAAAATAATAAATCACGTTCTTGTGCAAACTGAGCAGTGAAATTCAGATCGTTGACATCCCGACCATACACTCCCCTGCTTGATGCAAATCACGCGGGTTAAATCTTCCGGGGTGAGGCAGGGCATCGATAAATGAGGCAGAACAGCTTGGTTTTGATACTTTTGATTGGCCCACTGGGGGGTTGCAACGAGTAAAGCAACTGCGGTGCCCTTGCTGACTTCATGACACGCATGGAACAGAAGGCCCTGGGACAACTTATACAGGAATACCTGCTTCGAAACAAAGACAGAAGTCCATCTTTCCGCAACATTATTTTGGCGCCCCTTCTGCACAGCACCAGCCGAAACTTATTTCAAAAAAAAAAGAGTTGAAAAAAAAATATGGCGTCCAGTCCAACAAACAACAAGCGCGCCGTCGACCACGATGCCCCAGCGAGCCCAACCAAACACGCTGCAACGGACGCCGTCAAGAAGACAAAAGTCTCTCCAGAAACAACGCGTTTTGAGCTGCACTACTTCAACGTGCGTGCCAAGGCCGAGCTCGTGCGTCTGATCCTCGCATTTACCGGCGTCAGCTGGGAAAACAAGATGACATCATCCTGGGAAAACTGGCTGGCTGAAAAGAAAGAGACAACGCCTTTTGGACAGGTGCAGCTCTCATCTTGAATTCGTTTTTTTTTTTTTTTTATGCGACTCATGGTGGTTTGTTCGTTCATGCAGCTTCCTATGCTCGTTGAGTTTGAAAATGGTGTCGAAGTTTTCAAGCTCGCGCAGTCCCACGCTATGGCTCGCTACTTGGGCCACAAGTATGGTACGCAAAAAAAAAAAAATGATTTCGAATGCTTTCGAATGCTTTCGAATGCTTTCCATGGACTTACCGCGCATTGCTCGCGAAAAACAAAAACAGCTCTCATCCCAAGCCACCCTCATCACGCGGCACTCATGGACTCTGTCTTTGAATCCGTCACTGACCTGGAGAACTTTTTTTCGCGCATGAACTATGAAAAGGACGAGAAAATCAAGGCGACTTTGAAAGAGACTTTGTACACCGACAAGCTCGTCGCATTTGCAAAATACAACGAAAAGATTTTGGTCAAAAACGGCAATAACGGGTACTTTGTCGGTAAAGAGGTTGGTGCAACGTATTTTCCTTTTGTGAGCAATCGGGTTTTCCTCTGAGCAGTAGTTTGTGTGTGTTACAGGCCACAATCGCAGACATTTACGCATTTTCTGTGTTGGAGCGCTTGGAGTATGACAATGACCCCCGTCTGGCGGAGATTCTCAAGACGGCGCCTGCTCTCGCGAAGAGCATTGAAACCATCCGTAAACACCCAAAATTGAGTGCTTTTATGGCTGGAGACCGCTGCCCTGTCATTTTCCAGGCGTGAAAGGAGTACGCCAACCCAGATGCCTGTTTATCTTAACGTGCTGTACAAACTGGAGCACTGGAAATTCGAAATAAAATTACTTTATTGTTACTTTCTTTGTGTCCCAATGACAAAGCAAATTCAGTCCTCTTCCAGATAGCTCAAACAAAACCCCTCACTGCTGTGGATGCTCAGCATGATATTTAAGAATCGCCGCATCTAAGACATCACGAAGCCGGTCCACCGACATGCCCTGGACCTGCACTCCCCACTCCTCCACATCCTTGCGCGTGCGCAGCATGACCAAGTAAAAGTCTTCGGGACTACTTCTTCCCAAATCGCCGAGCCCGCTGTACAAGTACCCACGAATACTTTTAAACGCCCTGTGCCTGTCCAGCCGATCCAGCTTGACATACTTGCGATGACGCAGATACAGCGTACCGCTTGGCGTTTCCTCTCCTTTAATCTCAATGGCAGTCACGTCTTTGAAATGGAGCGTGTGATACTGCACGGGATACGTCAACGGAATCGCGACAAGTTTATCCTTGTACAATCGCAAACGGACGCGTGGGGCAAACAACGGCGGGACGGCGAGCTTGATGAGAAACAGAATGAGTAGTATGGGCGTCGCTGGGAACGGGTACTCTGGAATCCATGCACGGGTTTTCGGCGGTGGACGCTGAGGGAAGCGTTGGTGCGGCGTCGGGTGTTTGCTGTTTTTGAATGTGATGGATTCATCCAGGCCGTTTTCTTTTGAAGGGGTTTGAGCATCTGCTACGTCCTTCTTTGCGTCGCCGATTGCTGCGTCCTTTTTTGCGTCGTCGATTGCTGCTTTTCCAACAGCTGGAGGGAGGAATTCCTCCGGGGAAGTGTACTGGTCGGGCACCATCCCCAAGTCGACAATCAGAATAACGTTGGGATTTTTCATGAGCCCCTTTGCGATCCGGTTCTTCATAGCATAGGTTGTGTACATGCTCGTCACGTCCAAAAAGAGCATAATCCCAAAAATCATGAGGAAAATGTTGCGCGTGACAACGCGTTGAAAATCGCGCCGTTGCCGCAACTGGTTTCCAATTTCAATCTGGGACTCGTTCGGGTCTTTGATCGGGAACAGAGAAATTGGTGTTTCTGCTTTCGGCACATTCAGCATACTCATGGTTTCAGGTTGCTGCTGAAGCTGCTGAGGTTGAAGTTGCTTGTTGTGCATGGGAAGGTCAAATGAATCCGCACCCTTTCCCAACAAGCGAACTGTTTCCATTTTCGCATCAAATTGCTGAGCCAAGCTGAGCGCAGCGGGGTCCAGTTCAGGATTATCGACTAATGTGTCCCAGTTATCACTCGTTTCAGTCTCTTCCGGATCGGGATAACGCTTGACAAAACGAATGCGTCCTGAATTGGCGAAATGCAGAGAGTACCTGTGAGAATGCGCCGTATTTAGATTGATTTTTAAAATGGCGAAGGGTCAATATCGAATCCTCCCCACACCTGTGAGTGAGCGCACTCGCACCGAGGCCACAAAGGAACAGAAATACGAAACTCCAGGGAAAGGCAACAACAAAGTCTGGTGGCATGAACGCAATCGGGTAATTGATGCCCTTGAGCGAGTGAAGCCAGTCATGATCTGTGGCATTCTCGGCGTCCGCAATCAGTCGCGCTTCATTGATTCGAGCGAGAATCATATCTGCAAACTGGGCTGTTTTCGGGGGGGAAAAGAATGGGAATCAACAAAACAAACATAGCGTGAACACAGAAAGCAATGAAAAAAAAAAAAACCAAGGGCACCTGGCAAAATGGCTTCCGCATGATGCGTTGCATATTCAAATGCGTGTGGCGAGTCAGTGACATGGTTGAAGGTAGCAGCCGCATCGTAAATTGCGCTGCAGTCCTGCACAACCCAACGGACGAGCACAAGCCCGGCACAAGCAACAAGCGCATATCGAACGAATCCACGCCGGCGTGCGCTCATTGCCACAAGCATCATCGATCCAACTAGCATCAGCGCCCACGGTGTCAGACTAAACACTGACTCAACCGCCCGCTTCTCCACGTGGAAGGTCTTCAGCCGCCATCTACAGAAGAAGAAAGACAGCACATAAGATGGAGAGGCTCAATCCCAGCTGCTGCCAGATGCTTGTATGACTCACCGCAAGTACAGCTTCTGTCGCTCCACGACCATCCCAAACAGTCCCACAGCAACAATGTGCCACGCATCCCGCAACGCAAACAGACCCGCAACTATCCCTCCCACCGCAAGCGCAATCCTGCGCGCAACTTCTTTAGTTGCCATTTAAAAACTGTTTAAAACTTGAACAATTGCAACGTGTAAATTGTAAATTGTAAATAAGCATGACTAAGAATGGAATTTTATATTGACAACCAGCAACAACCGTGTTCCATGTCTGTCGGGTACTCCAACTTCAGCAGACTACACCTCCCCCAGAAAATAAGAAGCTTCACATGTCCGCAGGAACATCCCTCACCAGCTTAATAACAGCCTCCTCCAAATCCACTTCCAGCTGCTTACACCGCGTCCCAATACTCTCAAGCTCTTGGAGAATCAGCTTCCCATGCCGCGGTGCCGCATCAAACAAACCCCCGTCAAAAACGAGTTCTTTCAGTTTCCCAATCGCACTCGCCATCGCTTCCACGTCGGTTCTGACTGATTCGCTGCAAGATGCTGCCGACACATCCTTTTCGATCGATAGTCTGAGCGCAGGATTGATTGCTGCATTCAAATTCTTTGCATCACCAATAATCTCGCCACCAGCACCAGACCCACCGTTTAGATACTGATCGCTCGTATGTCGAGAAGCCATTTTCACACCACCAGCGCTTTTATCATCACCCCCGCCCCCGTTCCCACCCGCGCAAGTTATACTGGTAGACAAAGCAGTATGTTTCATTGACATTGACACCTCCACCGAACTTGCAGGTCTTCCAGTTGTTAAAGTGCGTTCGCGCAACTTGTGAACGGGAGTCACGGGAATGCTTGCCATATTTGAGATGGAATTATGATGTATAGGTGACGTTGCACCTCGTCTATTCAATGATTTGTTTGAACCCAAGTTTGCATTGACGACGGCGGGTGTGGCGCTGGATAAAGTTGCAATCGCGGCAACGTGTTGTTCAGGGGGAAAGGAGGGAATACTTCCATTTGGTGATGCAGCTCGCCGACTTTGTTGAGTTGTCTGCTGTACCGAGGCGGCTCCACTTTCGCCCAATGGTACGGCTGTTGCTGTTGCTGTACTTGTATCAACGTGTATCGGTGACGTGCTTGCAGCTGCCTCCTGCAAAAACGATGCTGGCGGCGGTTTCGCCGGCGGACCAGGAATTTTCCGCCCAGATTTCACATGAACTGCGTTTGCATCTGATGCCGTTGTAGGTGACATTGCAACCGGGGATGTCACGGGCACAAGCGGTGGAATCGGGGCTGAGGAAGCGAGAATGGACTCTTTGGATTGAGATCGTTGGCTTTGTGGCGCTGTGGGACCGGAGAGGCGAATGGGAGATTCGGCGGAATGAGAAGTTGTCGATTGGTCAGACACGTCAAACGAATTTGCGCTTCGATGGATTCTTCGTTTCACTAAAGGACTGTTTTCTGGGGTGTAAGGTGGGGGCGGTGGGACTGCAAATAAAAAAGCGTTAGATCCACAAAAACTCAGCAGCAACACTCACTGATTTGATCATCTCGAAAAGATTTGAGCAATTCAACGACTTCTGTGCTCCCAGACAACACGGCCATTTGCAATGCAGTGTTTCCAAACTTGTTTGTCTTCTCTCGATCAGCACCGCGTATTAAGAGTCTACGCGCGCTTTCAACGGCGTTTCGCGTCCCAGTCAAGTGAAGTGGTGTATTCCCCGCAACATTGACCGCGTCAATGTCAAGGCCGCCGAAATCAATCAACAGACCCGTAACTTGCCCGAAATTATTCAAACAGGCCTGCGAGGGGGCGAGGAGAAAACAATCAGGTTTGGGGAATATTTTTGTAGTCTTTGTCACTCAACTGTATGAAGGAGAGTCTTCCCACTCTCATCGACATAGCCAGTATCTGCCTTCAACTCCAACAGGCGATCTACACATTCAGGGTGACCCCCTAGGACAGCATAGTAAAGAGGTGTCAGCCCAAGTGCATCCGGAATGTCGACCCACGCGCTGCGAAAGATCATATACTACCAACAAAAATGAAATCACTGGTCAGCGAAAGGAAAGAAAAAACCAGGCATTTCCTGAATGCAAAACGTCTTCTTTTTTACCCGGACAGCGACAGTCTTGTTGTTTGCGACAGCAAGATGAAACGGTGATTTCCCATGAAGTGCATCTGAGCATCTGTAATCAAGCGACGCGCCGCCGCTATCCATGAGAATACCGAGCATCTCAGGATCATCCTGCATAGCCGCAACGCAAAGCGGTGTGTCTATGATTTTGTGTGTATGTGGAGTGTTCAGACCAAAAGCGAGAGAGAAGCAATGCAAAAAAAAAAAAAAGACAACAACAACAACGGTAAACACAGAACACACACCTCCAGCCTCTGTTTCGAAATTGGGATCGAATCCTTTCGTGCAGCGTTCTCGGACACGGTCGTGGTTTCCCTTTGAAATATCCTCCATGAATTTTTTCTGATTCTTCAAAGTCGGAAGCGCATCTGCGTCCGAAGGTGGGGTGGCATGGACGCGCTTCCTGATTGCAAACTCGATCTGAACCTGCGTGTACACCCGAAGGAATTGTTATCGAAACTGTGCAAGAGAGAGAGAGGTATAACAGACAATGGGATTCGTTTACATTGTTTTCCAAGCCGCACGCCTCAAGTGTCTTCTGGTCCTCGAGAAACCGACCTTTGGGAGGTTTACTTGTAGTTGATGGCATGGGCGGCGTTGGTGGCAGGTAGATGCCGTAGTTGAGGGCTCCCTTTACATCCGTGTTCATTTTCTCAATCACTTGCTTTTTGAGAGCCCAGACAGTGTCTGACGATGAGGCGCGGAGAGTTTTTGTGATGGACATGGCAGTTATCAGCACGCGTAAGATGATAGTGGTAGGCGCGAGAGGGCTGTTGATTGGAGGTGCAAGAGTCCGCGAGGAAGCTCGGGATGCCCCAAGGGAGGAGGATGTGGCTAGCTGAGGTTGTGACGGTGAGAAAGAAGCCATGGCTAGGTTAGATGTAGACAGAGATGGTTTCGGCATTGTGGACGCGTCGGGCGGTGGTGCGAGCCAGTCATTGTGGTCGCCCTTCATTGATAGTGACCTCTGCATTTGTGCTGGCTTTTAATTTTTTCGGATTAACCAAGTCACGAATGCCTGGAGCTGGACTCTGCAGTCAAATGACGGTGGGGCATCTAAGCACGCATACTCCCTCCCTCATTGACGCGTGATGTAGTCCTTTAGATGGGGATGGTGTTGAGGATGGATGGATGGGTGGCAATGGGGGATTTCATGTACAGCTTCCTCAGCCACTTTTTCCTCTCAACGTTTCTCTCGCTTCCTTTTCGTCTCCCTCATGTTCTGTTACAGAAAGCGCGTTGTAAATAACTAAGCCACGAATTGCGACACTTTTTCCATTCAATTTCATTTCAAATTACTTGATTGCATAAAATATACCAACAATTTAAAAAAAGAATTTAAAAAAGTATTCGAAATCCTGATTGACCCCCAATGGCCCCACAGATCACTCTCTACACTGTCGGTGCGTGCTCCAACCAACTGTCCCTTTCGACCTGCACCGCCATCTGCATTCAACACCGCGCGTGTCAACTAACGCGTGTGCATTCAACCAGGAACACCGAACGGCCAGAAAGTAAGCATCGCTCTCGACGAGCTCAAGATCGACCACAAGGTCCACCAGATCCAGTTCTCTACCAACGAGCAGAAGGAAGAATGGTTCCTCAAGTGCGTGCTTTTGCCCTTCTCTTTTGTTTTTTTCAAAAACAAACGGCTTGTCTAACTCATCTTTTTTAGAATTAACCCAAACGGACGCATCCCCGCTATCGTCGACCATTCCCGTGGCGACTTTGCTGTGTTTGAATCGGGCGCTATTCTCTTGTACCTTGCCGAGCACCACGACCCAGACCACATTCTCCTTCCTGAAGACCCCAACCAGAAGTCGGAGGCGATTCAGTGGCTCATGTGGCAGGTGAATATAAGGAATCTTTCCAAAGACGCGTATTATTTTGGTTTCTGACCGTTTTTTTTTCATCAACTATTTCGCAGATGGGTGGTCTTGGCCCAATGCAAGGTTCAATGATAACTTCATCTGTGGTTCCCGATATTTAGGGAAAAAAAAACTGAACCCATTCTGCATTTTATAGGTCAAGCGAATCACTTCTTCCGTTACGCCCCCGAAAAGATTCCATACGGTATCAAGAGATACCAAGATGAGACCAAGAGACTCTACAGGTAAACGAACACATACCCTGCCCATCATCTTACGCGCAACCTTTGTTGATGCTGATCATGTCGACTGCAACAAAAATAGCGTCATGGAGCGTCGTTTCGCAGACGGAAGAGATTTCCTTGCCGGCCCTTACTCTGTTGCCGACATTGCGTGCTTCACTTGGACAGCTGTGAACCAATGGGCGCTTGGACCCGACTTTTCAATCTCGGACTACCCACTCGTTGAAAAATGGTTGCACCGTGTGGCTGAAAGACCGGCTGTTGTCTCTGGAATGAGTTGAGTTTTCTTTAGTTCTTTTTTGTTTTTTGTGACAGGGTGCAATTCCGCACATTTTTGGGATGTCAAATCGTGGTCCGCTGTGCTGACTCCCCCCTTTTTACGCAAAAGAACCCAGCACAATCATCCAGGACGGGTTCCGTTCAAAGATCACTGCGGCAGAGGCGGAAGCGCGCGCTCAAGAAGCGGCCAAATGGATTTTGGCTGAGAAGGAAAAGAATGCCGAAGAAAAACTCTGAACATGAATCGTGGGTGGTTTTTTTAAAGACGAGACATGAAATAAAAAAATGTGCCACGTTTTATAAAAAAAGACACCGTGAACATGAGCAGCCAGCAGCAAACTGCACCCCCACCTCTGCCTCCCGGCTTCGTTGCCCAATGGTCGAACCAGTACAGCAGGTGCTCATGCAAGCCATCACTGCTTTGCGGTGGCGCTGCGTTAAACTAAACAGGGACTTTTCCTGATAGATACTTTTTCGTCAACACGGCCACTGGAGTTAGCCAATGGGACGTGCCCGCATTCTTGCAACCATCTGGCGCACCGCCACCAGACTACCTCGCCCCACCTCAGCAGCCCCCTCAACGCGTCCCATCACCCGCATTCGGCCCAACTTCCCAACAGCGAGATCAATATCCGCAGGCACCGCAGTATCCACAAGCACCACAATATCCGCAAGCCCCGCAATATGCACAGGGCCCTGGATACCCTCAGCAGCAGGGGTATCCGCAGCAGCCTTACCCCCAACAGCAGCAACAGCAGCAGAAAGCAGGTCTTTTGGGGGGACTGTTTGGCGGCGGTAATAAACCAAATAAGCCCAGCGGCGGTGGCGCCAACACTGCGCTTGCACTTGGTGGAGGTGCCTTGGCTGGTGCAGCAGGTGCTGTTGCCGTGGGATCATTGATGAATGCGGGTCATCACCATTATGGAGGGGGGTACGGTGGTGGCTATGGGGGAGGTTATGGTGGAGGTTATGGTGACGGGTGAGTGGGAACTTTTTTGATAATGAGTCCAATTCAAGCGCCTCCTAATTTTTTTGTCACAGGTACGGCCACCAGGGTGGATTTGGAGGGGGTGGCATGGGAGGGGGCGGGATGGGTTTCAACAATGACACGCACACTATTACGACAGATGCATTTGGAAACACCACTGAGACATATGTCGATCGCGACTTGTGAGTGGTCTTTTTCAATTGAGGCAAACGACGCACAGAAGCTGAAAAACACAACGCATTTAGCTTTGGCAACGTGGATGATGTGACGCAGATTCAAACAGACGCCTGCGGAGACACGAGCTACAGCTACACGGACTTTGAATGAGCATCACGCTTATCTATCTGTTGGTTTCTCTTTATTCATCCTCTGCTCTCGCCCAAGTTGTCAATGTTTGTTTTGGTGTCCATGTTATTGATAAAAAAGAAGGCGCAAATGTGTGTTTACTATTTGTTTCACATTTACCCATGTGAGATACGAGGAAAGAAGGTGTCCAATTTCGAAGCAATCAATTCATTAAAAATACAAGAAAAATTTGACATGTCAACATCACCGCTTCAGCCAACACCGCCGGGCTCTCCTCTGGCCCAACACGAACAGAGGCTGCCCGCGCCCGCAGTAAACAACAACAACAACAAGTCCAGAGCACACACGCCTTCTCCCACGAGCTTCTCCATGCCCTCACTATTCGGTGAGCGCACGCGGACTCCCGACCTAGATGCCAAGACCTCCGAACCGACGCTGACATCACACCCGTCGTGGGACCGAGCAACAAAGCTAGCAGTGAACGGTATCCGGGTCCTCACGGCCTTGACGGAAGGGCCTGTAAATCTGGCCAAGATTCGCAAGGTTCGATCCATGGTGACACTGCCAACCAACACGGGCGTGCATATCGAACCAGTGAGTATACCTCGCAGGAGTGATATTTTGATAGACAAGATGGTCCAGGAAGAAGCGGAGGGTGCTATTGATGCGGAGTGGGTCACGTACGACGCCAATCATATTGAGGTGGGACCAGTCACTCTAAAACAAGGCGACACCACCGAACACACAACAGCAGTGTTGTACCTTCATGGGGGCGGGTGAGTTTCGTCGTGGGTGTTATTAATGATTTGTAAGCACGATGACTCATCGGGTGTTGAACAGGTACGCGCTGTGCTCACGCAAGACACACCGGAGTCTCACGTGGAAGGTTGCCAAGAACGCACAAGCGCGGGTGCTTGCGATCGACTACCGTCTTGCGCCTGAGCACGTGTACCCGCTTGCGCTACACGACGCCGTCAGCGCATACACCTTCATGCTGCGCGAGACGCCGGCGGACAAGATTGTGATTGCAGGAGACAGTGCGGGTGCAGGTCTTGCGCTGGCAACGGCGCTGTGGCTGCGAGACAACAAGATCGAAATGCCCGCGGGTGTGGCGCTCATGTCGCCGTGGATCGATCTGTCGCACTCGCTGCCAAGCTTCCAACATATGGGTCGCTTCGACCTGCTGCGCGAGAAGGTCATTGACCACACTGTCATCAGTGATGATCGTTCGCATTTTGTGAGTCATTCTTATTTTTTTTTTTTTTTTTTTCCAAGCGTTTATTGATACTTCTCTTCAGTATGTCCGCGACAACTCGTACCTCAAGAATCCGTACGTATCCCCGCTGTTTGCCAGCGAGACTGACACTCCGCTGCCGCCCATCCTCATTCAAGTCGGCGAATGTGAACGTCTTCGAGACGAATCCCTCGTCTTTGCAACTTCAAACTTTAAATCAAACCCGCTTCAACTCGAAATCTACGAAGGAATGGTGCACGTCTTTCAAATGCTGTCTACTTTTATCAAAATCTCGGATGTCGCCCTGGAGCGCTTTGGATCTTTCATCCGCAAAGTGACGGAGGATGGGGATATGCGTTCGCAAAGGAAGTTGGTGTGGGTGCGCAATGATCAAAAGACCGGGTTCCCTGTGCGGACGATAGAGCAGGAGGAGATTGAGCAGCTGATGAAGGTCGGACAGGAGCCAGTGCCTGAGCCCGTCCAGGACGGATTGTAGATACCAAACGTAAAGTGAAATAAAACCATGAAATTTCAGTCTGCTGTTGTGGCACTGCTGTGTGGGGCGTCTCCCACACTCGCCAGCAAACGACAGCATCAACAAGTCCTCATAGTTGATACTACACCCATCAATGTGCTGGAGTCTGAGTCCGAATACGTGCAAAAGCAAGCAGCTCAATCATACACCCGTCTTCTCGCAAACATCCGACCCAACGGCGCCGTCCAAGCATCACCCTCATCAGAAAACCCTGACTACGCCTACCACTGGGTACGTGACGCTGCCACTGTCATGTCCGCAGTACCCGTCGCCAACGCCACACACGCTCTATTCTGGAAATGGGCCGCTTTCGAAACCACATTGCAGCACACACAGAATCCGTCCAGCCCGCATTTCACGCTCGGCGAACCCAAATTCAATCTCGACGGTTCCGCATACACTCGCGACTGGGGTCGTCCGCAGAATGATGGACCCGCGACCCGTGTTTTGGCGCTTGTGCGCTTCGCAGAAATGTATCTGGAGCAAGGAGGGTCCTTGGACAAGGTCAGAAAATACTTGTATACTCCAGAAATGCCAGCTTTATCTGTTATCAAGGCTGATTTGGAGTATGTGGCACGTGTGTGGGATGTGCAGGGCGTGGAATTGTGGGAAGAGGTGAGAGGGGACCACTATCACACTCGATTGGTACAAGCAGCGGCGCTTTTTATCGGAGCGCGATTTGCAAACAAGATGAATGACGCGGGCGCTGCCAGTTATTACACCAGCAAAGCACATGAGGTTTACCGGTCCATTGAATCAAACTTTTGGAGCGTTGAGAAGGAGTACATTCAGTCGTCGATTCGCGTTCAAAATGGACCCGCCGCAAAAACATCTTTCCTTGACGTGTCCGTGGTTCTTGCAGCAATTTACACCCGTCATGCGTTTTCTCTTGCCCCACCTGCCTTAAGCGATTCCACGATGCACTCATTTGATGGACCCCAAGTTCTCCTCACAGCGCTGCAACTCGCTTCGAAAATGAAGGAGCTTTATACAATCAATCAAATCAGAGATGATTTGGCGCCAGGCATCGGCCGCTACACCGAAGATGTCTATGATGGTTATACAACAACTGGTTTAGGCAATCCGTGGTTCCTAGCAACGTTGGGGTATGCCGAACTTACCTTTTCTCTTGCTCATCAATTCTGTCGTCTGGGAAGCATCTCGCGTTCTGCATCAGCGAATCCATTGATGGATAAAGCTTTAAGCTGGATTTTGGACGGTGGATTCATGGGACAAAGTCTTTCTTCCCCAATCACCCCGGGCATCAGTCAGCATTTATCTTGCATCGAAAATTCACACGAATTTCAGAATTTGATTCAGAATTTAACTTTTGCGGGTGATGCTTACATTGCGCGTGTTCGCGCCCATGTTCCGGATCATGATGGAGAAGTTGGCAACACGGTCGGGAGTCTGAGTGAGCAGTTTCACCGCGACACTGGGTTCATGCAGGGAGCGGTAGAACTGACATGGTCTCATGCGAGCTTTTTGACAATGAAAGCA
The DNA here is from genome assembly GCA_006535975.1 of Chytriomyces confervae. Lineage (NCBI taxonomy): Eukaryota > Fungi > Chytridiomycota > Chytridiomycetes > Chytridiales > Chytriomycetaceae > Chytriomyces > Chytriomyces confervae. The sequence continues at coordinate 223,429 of QEAP01000001.1, forward strand.
GCTCGCGATGATGCAATGGAGTCTTGCTCGCGAGTTTGTGGGAAATAAAAATCCAAAAAAGTTTTTGCGGAAGTAAAGTCGAAAACAGTAAATAAATGGATTGGAAGTCCTCCAAAAATAGGGTTTTCGTGTTGTGAGAAAAAATTTTGTCCCAGTGCGACAAATGAAATGCCGGCCCCGACATATTTGTTGAGACCATAAAATCGTCTCAACAAATTGCGATGTCACAGCATGTTTGCCAACCAAATAAAGACTTAGCGAAAAAAGAAAAAAATGGGCCCCAAAAGAGTGAAAGCAGCTGCCACAGCTACCACTGCCACAACCTCTGCGAAAAAGGGTAGAGGAAAGAGTTGGTCGATTGCAGAAAAGAAAGGTACCTAAACTACACAGCTTTTCTATTCAACACTAAACATCTTCTTTATTGCAATTCTATATCAACACTACCAACAGCGGCACTTCGAGCCATTCAATATAGGCTCCCCGCAGGACCAAATGAATGGGAACATGTAGCAGCCGACTTTGCAAAGGAGGGATTCAACACGGAAAGGGATGCAAGATCCATCAAAGACATGTTCAGAACATTGACAAAGCACCCTATGCCCACTGGGAATCCTCTGTGCCCATCGCCGGTCAAGATGGCGAAAAGAATTGACCGTGAAATCGAATCAAATAATGCAGTGGTTGAGTTTCATGATAGTGCTGATGAGGAGGAAGAGGAGGAAGAGGAGGAAGAGGAAGAAGAGGAAGGAGAGGAAGGAGAGGAAGGAGGAGAGGAAGAGTTTGAAGATGCGATTGCTGATACTGATGCTGCTGCTGGAGTTAACACTGGAGTTGATGGTGTGACTGCAGGTCATGCAGTGGCTGGGGACACTGGAAGAGAGGTAGTCCCTAAATTGGTTCACATGATTAGTCATGAGTACATACTAACATCATACTTCCAGGAGTCGCTGCTTGCGCAAACCACCAGGCTGCTAAATCAAGAAGCTGCAGATTTGAGAGAACTCCAACTCCATGTCCAAAAGAAGGCTGCCACTGCTTACCCCACAACCCGCACTCCAGTTCCCTCATCCAATACACCAACAGGAAAGACTCTATCACCAAAACAGAAGAAGTCAGCAAGCAAGAAAAAAGCAAATGACGAATCTGTAACTCAAAGGGTGGGCCTCACCGTTGATCAGCTGAAAAGTCTGCCAGCCCAATCTGATGCACCAAGCCCTGCATTATCGGAGTCTGCAAGAACAAAGCGGGGGTTAAATGCTGCCATATCGACGTTGGCGCAAAAGTCGCCAAGCAAAAATAATGACCTTACCGCTTACTTCCTCTCAAAAAACGACAGCGAGCGTGCACGGGTGGAAGCTGCTGAAAAGAAGGATGCGATGGAGTTGGCAGATCGTCAGGCCGCCAGAGAGGAGCGTCAGATGGCAAGGGAGGAGCGGCGTGAGGAGCGGCGTGCAGAGCGGGAAGAGAGAAGCCGCCAGTGGCAGGCAGAGATGGAGGAGCGGAGAGAGGAGAGGAGAAGGTTGCAGAGAATTGAGGATGACATGAGGGAAGAGCGTCGTGCTGAACAGAGGAGGAAGGACAAGGCAGAGGAGGAAGAGAGGGAACTTCGCTTGATGAAACTGCGCTTGGAGGTACTGGGACAAAAAGGAGAAGGAGTGGATGGACGGGAAGCAGGAGCTGGCAGTTTCAGGGCTTTGTGATTTTATTATTGTGCGTGCGTGTCTGTGTTAAGGATCCGTTGATAATAAACTGAACAGCAACAATCCCAGCATCACGCCTCCAAACAGTGACAGTGACAAGCAGCGAGAAGGGTGACCACAGGAGGAGTGAATGGCAATGCAACACAGCGGGATGAGTATCTGCATGGAGAGGGTGAGAAGGGGGAAGGGAAAGGAGGGACACAGCAGAGGTTCCCACAGATGCCAACCCAATACGCCCGCACAAGGCGAGAATCGCAAGGGAGAAGGTGGGTAGCAACAGTGTCGCTGGTCCCGGCTGGCTGCATCTGTGTTCACACTCCACAGGTTTTTTCTTTTTTCAGCATAGATATTTTATTAATATTTAAGTACGCATAAAATAATATCATGATAAATAAAATGCCTGCATGCAAGCATGCACGGAAAACGTGTGTTTTAAGAGAAAACATCATGCATGCAATAAACGCACTTTTTGGATTGAACCAAGGAAGTACGTTCAAAATAAAACACTATTAACCAAAAAAAGTTGTTCGGATTTGCGAAATTCCAGTGCGCCGCACTCTGAAATTGTATAGGCGGTGGATATTGAGGAGCATGATGGCTCGTCGGGACGGGTTATACGGCAGTCTGAGGTGTACACTTTTTCCACCGCTCCCATTCCCCACTCTGCCGCTTGACGAATAGATGTTATTGCTGCAGACATCCGGCTCAATGCTGACCTTGTCGCAGCAGGCGCACGCTCCAAATCTCCCTCTGCAAAAAAAATAAAAAAAAAAAAAAATATAGGCCAGTGATGAGAACACTGACCTTTAAGCGGAGTAACAATTCGGTTGAACATTGTTGCGTTAGAAGGGAATGCCGAATCTGCTGTTACTCCATAGTCCTGCAGTGTTTTTTTTTCGTCAAGCAGCTTTTCGCGGAATTGCCGACTCATTTGACCGTCATTCCAGGATCCGGGGCAGTTGTGTTTCATCCAGATAATGCAGCCATCTGCCCCGAAACACAGCACTCCTGTTATGAGGACAGAATGCAGCCATCCATTGTACAATGCATTCTGCCTGTCTACAATGGATGGCTCCTGCACAGGGTAGTTCTTGCCGTCAATGAATCCAAACTTGTTCCTCACCAGTGGTTCCTTTGCTTCGATTGCCCCAGCCCAGGTGCGCTGCTCACTTTTTGTTGGCCACCGTATGTGGGCATCGCTGATATTTTTGAGAGTTTTTTCTAGAGCAATTTCTGCATTCGAAATCGTTCTCAGCAGCGTTGTCGGAGGAATATTGAACTGCATGCACAGTCCAACAGCATCTGCAGTTCCAGTATAGAACACCAATAAAAGCCCGAGTACAGTAGACTTCTCTGTCATCTTGCGTGGCCGTCCTTTCTTTCCTGGTCCTGAGCGAACAACATAGTGCTTGCTGAACTCTTCAAGAAGGACTTCAAATGACTCCCTGTTCAGCGATGTTGCACAGATGAATGAGCCGTCATGATCGTCATGGTACAGGTTGTGCCAGGAAGACTGATTGGCATCTCCAAGACTGCGTCTGACAAGTCGATTGCGAGTTCGAATGCTGGCGCTGATTCGGCACAGAGCAAGAAGTATCTGCAACTTGCGTTGCTGTTCACGCTGGATGCGGCGTCTTCGCAGGAGCAAGTAAAGCATATGAGTATTTTTATTTCTTCTATTATTGGCGGGCAGCAGTGCGGCAAAACAAATGATTGAGGCGTGACATATGCGATGTCGCACTGGGACATAAATTTTTCTCACAACACGAAAATCCTATTTTTGGAGGACTTCCATTAGAAATCCATTTCGACTCATTTCCACATGGAGAATTGATGAATCATCCACCTTCTCACTGGAAATCAGATCTCACGCTAGCAGCTACTACGATGGAACACCAACCCCCCACCCAAGCAAACGCCCGGGTCGCCGGCATGCTCTTCACCGACATGACTGACAACATGGTCGAGGCCCTCTCGGACGCCCTGCACCCCAGTGCTACTGCCCTCGGCAAGAGACCTGCCACAGACGATGCTGCTGCTGTTGCCGCCGCAAAGGCACAAAACTTTTCTTTTTTTTTCCCCTTTTCTCCCTCTTTTCCCCATGTGCCGAGGGGTGTGGCTGGAGGCCTCCCCCTGCATGTTAAAAGCCCCGGGTGGGTCGCGCAGCTGTAGGGCTGTGCGCGCAGTGATTCTGGAGCATGGTCAGGCTATTCTAAAGCCAGCCTGCAGCTCATCTCACTTGGCCAGTGCACAGGTTGCGGCTGGGCCCATTCCCTGGCACGAGTGGTGCGCTGAGGTCTGGACACTGGTTGTCTGTGCCTCAATGCAGCCATTGTGGCCAGCACCAACCTGCAGGATGGGCAGCAGGGGATACTGCACCAACCCTGCCTGGATGAGCACAGGGGCTGACCTACTCTCACTCCCCTCTTCACACTGTGGTTCCAAGACCCAGAACGCAGCTGAGAGTGTGTTGTCTGGAATATTGAGCCTTGTTTCAAAATCCAGAGTGTTGGCATATGTCTTTGTCAATGCCATGAAGTTTGCAAAGTAGACAAGCATACAGTTGAAGCGCATCCTCCCAGGGCTCATTCACATATGCCATGATCCTCTGGCTCAGTGAAGTACACTTGTATGACAGCATGTGATCAGCTGCAATACCTTTCCAGTCCCACTGGATTTTACGGGTGTATTGCTTCAAGTCCTGGCTGTGGTGCAACTCTGCCATGTGCACGCATACCAGGTAGATGTCTGGGAGATCTCATTCGGCAATAGTAACTGACCTGGCAAAAATCAAGTCAAAGTATGCAAGTGTGTGGTAGACAATTTCACAGGAGATTTTGAGTATGCAAGCATTCATGTTGGCCAAGCAACTTCATGAAGCCTGCCATAAGACTTGGGTTGTGCGCGAGGAGTGTGTCAAACATTGGTCCAACAGAGAATCCCTCCTCAGCCTGAGGGATAAAAGATGCAAGAGACAGTGTCAGTCATGATAATTGACAAATAGAAATAAAGTAATCATCACCTTGATCAAGTGTTGGATCCAGACAGTTTGACCAGAACAGTCAAACATGGGTCCAAAAACTCAGTCACAGGCCAAGGTGAATGCGCTCAAATCTTGGACAGACTCTGTCGAAAAGTCCTGCAAGTACGTTTCAACCCTCTCATGCAGGTAAGTTGCCCCTGGCACCGTACCAAAGTCCAAGAGACAACTGTTCCAATGCAGCACAACAATGTCATCCTTGGCTGTCTTGGAGACTTGAGACGATTCATCAGCACCATTGACACCACAAGCACAGAGAACCTGACGGTATCTAGGGACCTCAGAGAACCAAAAAGTGGGGGTTAGTGCAGGGGAAGAATCATAAGAAGGAATGGGAGAAAAACCCTCAGAATCGGATCCAGACCTGTCGCTTTCACTCGATTCGGGTTCTGACTCTGATGAGGATTCCGATTTGCTTTCAGAATCGCTGCTCCTGGCATTAGAGGCGGAGTCGTCGCTATCATTGCCACATGCGGCTGAATGTTGTGATCTCTTGTTGATGAGGAGAATGAAGTTTTGGAACTTCGTCCAGTCATTGTCTCTTCCAGTGCTGGAAATAATTTCCTTAAAGACTTCTTTTTTATGTTCGTGGGAAATGCCCTTTAGAAAGATGTTAATCTTGCTTGTTGAATCCGGCTGGGCGGAGCTATCCATTGGCATGAACAGCGTGTTAAAATCTGAGATATATTCCGAGAGTGTGGATTCTTTTTCGGAGCGCTTGATGAGGGTTCTTCTTTCTTCGGCTAATTCCAGAAGGTGACTTTTCGTGATGATCTCGTCTTGGTTCCGGAAGGTGTGTTCCAGCCAGACCACGACATTTCAATAGGTGAGCACGTTTTTTACTTCTTCATCGCTTGATGATGACGTGTTTGCTTTTGGAGTTGTTGTGGCTGTTGTCTTAGCCGTTTTTGGGTTCAGATACCCTTGGTCAACCCACATGTCGAACTGGCAGCGGATGGTTCCCATGCATTGCGACATGACGTAGCTGATTTTCTTTTCATTCGTATCCATGCCTTTCTCGCCTATGCGTTGGGCCATCTTGTCTAGGAAGCGCGTGACATACAGGCCGTTGAAAGTTTTGATCGCCTTTTTGATTTTCTCCTTGGTTGACATTGATGAATGTTTCTTGGTTTTAGAGGCCTTGGCCTTTTTCTTGTGCGAGTCATGGCCCATCTTGCTCAGAGTCACTGACAACAAACACAACGTTTGGGCGCCACTGTTACGCCTGCATGGGTTTCAACGAGGTAAAGTGATTGGCGTAGAGAGAGTTTGTTTTGTTGTCAAACTAATCTGTGGTGTGATGACCGACAGAACAGCGTGACTGTGAGCGGAGTACGTAAACCTTCTAATGACCCAGCAAGGTGTGTGTGAGTCAAAACAGAGGATCGGGATGAAAACAAGCAGCGTATGAACCTTAAGTTGACCCAAATGGAGGTGTGTGAGTCGAACAATAAAGTGGAACACGTATAGCAAGATGAATGAACCTTAAATGGACCCAAAATTGGGTGTGCGTGAGCCAAACAAGAAGGAAGATGTAAAATAATCAAAACAAATGAACCTTAGAATGACCCAGCAAGGTGCCTGTGAGTCAAAACAGAGGATTGGGACGAAAACAAGCAGCGTATGAACCTTAAAACAGGTCAACAGAGTGTGTGTGAATGAAACAATAACAAGAAGCAAAGACTAACTGCACTTACCCCATTCTGGTGTTGGCGCCAAGTTGCGACTGTTGCGTTGCTTGTTTGTATCGATTGGGTGTTATAGAGTGCGCCTGGTCATTGCTGCTCAACTCTTGGCTGCTGAGGCATTCATGATTATGAAGTAAGTCAGTGGAAAGTTGCTAGAAGGCATTTGTTTCCAACTTACATTCACAGATCCTCGCCTGAAGTATTGGTCACTGTGGGCCTGTGTTTGCACAAATTCATTTCAAATTTTACTCAAAGCAAAATGCCAAAAACCACAACAAAAATGATTGGTATATTTTTGTCAAAGTGCAGCATTGCTTCTCTTACAGATGCCAACAGTACAGTTCCTTCAGCTCCCAGGAAAACTGCTTGCTGAGAGATGCGCGCCGATCAATTTTGAAACACCAAAGGACATGCCTCAACAACTGCAATAGTTCCTCAACAATGATACAATGCTGGATGACTTCAATTACTTCAAAACACGCATTCTTGATGCTCTAGTATCAGCTATCTAATGCAAGCAGTATGATCTCACCATGTTTTCACTCCACAATATTCACATGTGTAATCCACAGAACTGGACAGCAAACTCCAACCAACCTTTTAAAATCCCTGATTTCCTTGTTTTTGGAGCTTGGCATATACTTGACCACTTTTGAGCCCTGATTTCTCAGAGTTACAGAGTTGTTCTATGTGTCTGAAGGTGGATGCAAAGCTGTTGTGGAGAGCCTCAAAAGGCTCTCAACATCAACACATCAAAAACTGCATGATTACAGGAATGGAGGCATGGCAGTGGTTTGATTTAAGGTGAGTCATCTCTGCTTTATTGCCATCAAAGGTTCTCACCAGTCTGTTTCAACCCCATCACTCACATATTCCAAACCCAAATCAGCTTCTTCTGTTTCAACCACTGTTCTATTCATCCTCCTCATCAATTTCCTCAATTTGCGCAATTCCATTCTCCATTACTTTCCATTGCCTCCAGTAGGGCATCCAGTGTTGTTGTAGAACAATAAAACCCAATTTTGTGAAAGGTTTTGATGATGGTGGAAGCTCAGATGTTTTTCCAGGATGTGATCATCATGTCCACAATCTCATGTTGACCAATTGCGCCATCTGGATTTTCAAGGCTCCAGTGAGTTTGACACTCAAACATCGAGTTTTTGAATGGGCAGTTGATTCCAACGTCCAAGACTTGAGCCTTTGAGGTTGCACCAGCTGGAATGAACACTGGAATCGTATGGCAGGCAGATAGACGTGAGTTCACTGCAGAGGTAAGGTGGGCCTTGTAATAGTCAAGCATCAAGAGCATTGGCTTCCCTTTTGTGTGCAAGGCTCCCATACAGGGTCAATCCACTCAAGCATCACATCTTCATCACACCAAGCATTATCCTGAGCCATGAAGAGGGCAGTTGATGAATCCAGTTGAGAGAGCCTGTTACGTGCCTCTGTTATGACTGGTGCATTCTTCTGCTTCCCCAATCTTGTTCCCTTCACAACAATGAATGAGGGCAACTTGATGCCATTCATTCCAACAGTCAGGCAAGCTGTTGCATGTGATCCTCTTTTTGTTTTGGGCTTGCAAATGTTCACTGTGCGTGCCCCACGCCACGTAATTGTGGACTTTGCAGCAATGTCAAATGGGATGTTTGTCTGGTCCATGTTAAACACACGATCAGGTGAGATCTGATGCATCGCCATCTGTGCTTTAACGTTTTCAATGAAGTCGGATACAAGTTCTGGGTCAATGTCAACGTTCTGGGCAACATGAGTGGGGTGACGACAGGTGTATCCAAAAGCAGTTGTCATCCAATGCATACTTGGCCTTCTTCTGATGCTTGGCTAAAGGAACATGGGATCTTGCTTGAGAACAAAGAGACTGAGTGCAGGTACTTGAACAGCATTGCCACTCTCATTCATTGACTCCACCTTTTGAATGACTGCCACATCCATAGTGCCAGCTCCTGTTTGCTTGCGACCCTTGTGCACTGTCTTTGCAGTGTTGCGAATGCTTGAAAACACATTGGACCTGTGTTGTTTGACCCAGGTACAGACTTGCTTGCAGTCAACGTTATACTTGAGGGTTGTCTGGGAAATGCTTATTCCACCCATTGCATGCTCAGCGACTTTCTTCTTGAAGGACACGGGGAAGCTTCATTTGCGGCTCATTGAATAAAGGTCTTAAAATTGAATAAAGGTGTTCAAAAGATGTTCCTGGTGTTCAGAATTGGACTTTAAAAAACATTGTCTGATCACTTTGCCACTGCAGATTCTACTTAGTTTCATAAAAAGAAGAATATCTAGATATATTTTGGATTTTTATTGTTGACCTTCGGGGTGCAGATCACTTGTCGTAGCCCACCCATAAATTTTGTACAATAAATGGGTGGGCTATGACTAGTGATTTTACAGTAATTCACAGTCTCCTTGGCTCAATATGCAACTTGGTTCAGTTGAAGTTTACGTTAATTTCTTGATGGCAGGGATATGGCCCACATATCTACCTTCTCCCCTGACCATTCCAGCTGAGGTTAGCTGCTCAATCTACCAATCCATCTGACTGCAGCTAAATACTACAACTTTTCAGCTGGAACGTCTGCAAACAGTCCACAAAGACTTTAACATGAGCAAGAATAGTGGATGCTGGGGAATTGTGTGTCAAAGGCAAGTTTCAAAAAGGTGAGCAGAGCTTTCATTCTATTGGTCTGTTCCTGAACCTTAACCAAAATAAAAATAAAAATAAAAAGCACACATGAAGGCAACAAAGGAACTATCAGTGTCTCTATTTCAAAGCACAGTATTGCTTCTCTTAACAAAAAACCAAACCTATTGCATGCCAAAATTCTTGCCGTGACCAATATGGAACCCAAAGAGCTCAAACGCACACTACAATCTCTCGCATCGGCAAAGTGCGAGTTCTAACAAAAGAACCGAAAGGATGCAATGTGCAGTTGACTGACACATTCCTATTCGACCACGCGTTTGAAAACCCGCTATTCACAATAAAAATCAACAGCATTCAAATGAAAGAGACTGTGGAAGAAAACAAGGAAATAATGGAAAAAGCGTTTGTTGGTTAGCACTATCAGGTGGACGCAGCAATTGTGCGGAGCGGATCAAACACGTGCATTTTATTCGTGACATTGTCCCCCCTGACAACCTCAAATAAAATTCATTAAAGCGTACCAATGGCGATTGGGAATGATTCTTTAGTTGGGCTTCAAAGTGATCAATTTGGGTTGTGGAAAAACGCTTGTGGCTCAAAGAGCTGTTTGCTGGTGCGCGTAAAGGGCTTATGTAAAAGTATGTGTAGTGTGGGAAATGTTTTTGCTTGTGTTGATTGATATACCAACTATGAAGGTGTTGTTTTTGTTGAAAGGATGTTGTTTGTTTTTTTTGTGTTTTGACCTCTATTCTTTATGTCTTTTTTTTTTATTCAAGTATTTTTGATGCACTGATGCGTGCGCGGGGATGTATGCATTCTGAAGTGGGAGTTGTTCTAATAGACTGAAATGGCCTTTTGTGTGGTTGTGAAATTCACGAAAATCTTGCACGTAAATCCGTCACACCATCTTCAACAACCACTGGTTCCACAGCCCCCACCCCATCTACAACCTACCGAATCGTTCAAAAAAACCCACCCCGGTAAGCAAAACACAAAAAACGCCTGCGCCAAATGGACACAGCCAAACCTTCAGAAACCGGTGAACCGCACTGGTACAAAGCCGTCGGAATCACGCTCGCAATGCTTTCAGGCCTATTCATTGGCTGCAGCTTCATTTTCAAAAAGAAGGGCTTGATTGATACAAAGAGTTTGCATGGCGAGTTAGGAGATGGGCACGCGTATTTGAATAGTCGGATGTGGTGGTCTGGCTTAATTTTGAGTTGAGTATTGGGGTGTGCTTGTTGAAGAATGCTGATGCTTTTACTTTTTTTTGTGAATTTGTAGTGGCCTTGGGTGAAGTTTTCAATTTCGTGGCGTACGCGTTTAGTCCAGCGATTCTGGTTACTCCATTGGGCGCAATCAGTGTAGTCGTGAGGTACATCCCCTCCTTCCCTCGCATCAGCAAAATACCGCTGACACTGCCTACCACATGAACACCCACACAACACGCAGCGCAATCCTTTCATCCATTTTCCTGGACGAACAGCTCAACTACAGCGGCAAGATTGGCTGCGCGCAATGCATCATTGGCGCCATTTTGATTGTCATTCACGCGCCAGAGTCCAATTCGAGTAACACAATTCCAGAGTTTTTTGGTTATGTCGGGTCACCAGGTGAGCACTGACGTATTTTTTCCTTTTATTTTTTTGCATCAGAATAATGGATGGGGGGTTTTGCAGGATTTATCTTTTACGCTGTTTGCGTTGGATGCGTTGTTTACTATTTGGTTTACCACGTTGCGCCTGTTGAAGGAGAAAAGAATCCGCTCGTTTATATTGCAATCTGTTCCCTCGTAGGATCCTTCCTCGTACTCTCCTGCCAAGGTAGCTTGCCCCAAGTTAAGCTCATGCCTTTACCCTCACCACTTTCTAAAAATATAACAAGGCTTCGGATCCTCCATCGCATACACATTCGGCCACTGGGAAGAAGACAACCAATTCCTCGAATGGCCCATCTACCCGCTCATCCTCTTCATAATCTACACTGTCATGATCCAAATCCACTTCCTCAACAAAGCACTCAACAAATTCAGCACCGCCATCGTCACGCCCGTATACTACGTCACCTTCACGACAAGCACGCTCGTGAGCAGTGCCGTGTTGTTTCGCGGGTTTACTGTCGATAGCACGCAGCATGGTGTAACGCTTGTGATGGGGTTTGTTGTAATTGTTGGTGGGGTTGCGTTGTTGTTTGAGTATAATGATAGTGTTGTGAAGGAGCAGTTGAAGAGGGAACGGGCGGAGAGTGAAGGGAGGCCGTATGTGATTGCAGATGGAGATGATTTTGAAGGAGACGAGGAGGAGGAGGAGGATGGGAAGACAAGTGAGATGGCTGGGACTGAGTATGATCGCGTTGGGAAATTGGAGCAAGGGTTGAAAAAGGAGGGGAGTGGGCTTTCGAGGAGAGAGGTGTTGAAAAGTTCTTGTACAGCTGGAGACACATGAGAGAGGGTAGCAGGTAGCGTGAATAATGGGTGGGAAGAAGCAAAAGAGGGAGAGCACGGGTAGTTGCCGATACTTTGCGAAGTGATTAGCTTCATGGTACCGAGTTGGTAAGTTCGTTTTTAAAAAAAGGGATGCGTTTTTGTTATCCAGAGAGAGGGATAATAGATTTCTATACGATGCGATACGCTTCACTACTTCCAGAAAAATGTACGGAAGAGTATCACTCAAGTCTGACACATGAACATGGTCTCATGCGAGCTTTTTGACAATGAAAACAGCTCGCGATGATGCAATGAAGTCTTGCTCTCGAGTTTGTGGGAAATGAATCCAACGTTTGGAGTGTTTGACATTTCGGAGACAAGTGTTGAAATTTGTCGTGAACTTGCCAGAACAAAAATCGCGAGCTCATCCAAGTGAAATCTGTAAAGATGGAAACCCTCTCTTCCAAACATCCTGTTGCACTGTTCAGACTGGCAGGATCATACAGTGCATGTGAAAATGTTTGAATGGGTCGAATCGCAAAGTATTGTCCCTAATCCCCTGACCACCTCATGCAATAAAATTCATCAAAGTGCACCAATGGCGATTGCGACTGATTCTTCAGCTGACCTTCAAAGAGATCCTGTATATCGCAGAGAGGGAGCGAATGAGAAAGCAGTTACAGCGCGTTCCACATCATATGATGTACCCGGCACTGGTAATTTGACATGCTAAACATAGTACACTCGCTGGACCATTTTTCACACTTTGGAGTTTAGTGCTTTGTTCGGTAGTCTGCCGTTGGAGTGTGCACGACGTCTCCGTAAAATAGATGGCGAATTATTTCACAAGCAAAATGACCAAAGCAACGCAACTGGAGCTCGATCAGAAGGACGTCAGCATCAGCGTTCTGCTACAGCAGCTCGCCGTTCCATCAACCAAGATCACCGTTACCCGCAAGAAGGACCTGGTGCGCATTTGGCAGCCACGATTTTGCCGGAATCAATCGACTAACAGTGCGTATTCGAAACACAGGCGGCACCCGCTGCCACCTTGCCCAGCGGTGCCCGTGTCAGCGGCCCCGCTGCTATTGCCAAGCTGGTTCTCAGCACGGCGGGCGTGCATGCGGAATGGTTGGGCGTGACGGACGCTGAGAAGGCGGCTGTTGAGAAGCAGATTGACGCTGCTCTGGCTCTGCACAAAACCCTTTCTGGTGCGGGTAGCGACGCGGCATTGAAGGTGGAGTCTCTTTTTGTGATTTGGAATGGCTCTTCCTTCCCTTTTTTTTTTGTCGTAAGTTTGGCGCTCACTCGTGTCGCTATTTGCAGGAACTCGATGCTGCTCTCGTTACCAAAGTCTTTATTGTCGGTAACCACGTCTCGATTGCCGACTTCTTCATGTACGCTGCATTGTACACATCTGTGGTAAGTTCCTCCCCAAAAAAATGAAGGAAAACTGATAAAACTGCAAACACTGACTTTTGTTTTGTCTTTTCCGTAGGCAAAAGCGAGCAAACAAACCCGTAGCGACCTCTGCAATGTGACCCGTTACTTTAACCTGATTCAACACGTTGTTCATGATGGAAGCCGTGTCACTTTGACGGACGTTGTCGATATCGAATTGGATGTCCCTTGCGAAGATGTCGCGATCCTCGCGGAGGCGAAAGCGGGTGGTGCAGGGGCTCCGGCTGCCGGCGCAAATGCCAAAAAGCCAGCTGCAGAGAAGAAGGGCAACGAGGAGAAAAAAGCCGCAGTTGCTTCTGGGGACTCTAAAAAGGAGGCTAAAAAGGATGGCAAGGGAGCCGCATCTCCCGTGGCAGCACCTAAAGCTGCCAAAGAAGCTAAAGCCGCAAAGTCTGAAGCGAAAGTGGAGAAAGTCGAAGCTGGTGAGGCGGGCGTTTGATTTTCAAAAAGTTGCAGCTCAAACAACTGTTCATTAGCTGAAGAAAACTTGAAGGCGGAGCCTGAGCGTCTCGATCTTCGTGTTGGTCTGATCACCAAGGTTGAGAAACACCCTCAAGCAGACAGCCTATTTGTTGAAGAGGTAGACTTGGGTGAGGACAAGCCAAGAACTGTTGTATCCGGTCTTGTCAAGTACATGAAAGCTGAAGATATGCAGAACCGTCTCGTTGTCCTTCTCTGCAACTTGAAACCAGCAAAGTAAGTGCTCGTCCCAAAAAAAACTAATTGCATCTAACTTCTTGCAGGATGAGAGGAGTCGACTCTCAGGCTATGGTCCTTGCAGCTACATCCGCAGATGGAAGTACGGTCGAATTGCTTGATGCCCCCGCAGGCAGCAAGCCCGGTGACCGCTGCTGGTTCGACACTTACAAAGGCACCGACTTTTCACAACTCAACGCCAAGAAGAAAACGTGGGAAACTGTTCAGCCAAGGCTCAAAACGGATGGTGCGAAGCGTGCTGTTTACTCAGTGGCAGAGGCCGGAGTCACCTTCAACAGCATTTTGAGAAATGATCACGGTGACGTAACTGTCAAGTCTGTTGCGGGTGCAAGCATCAAGTGATTTTTTTCTTTGTTTCTTTTTTCGTTGTTGTTGATTGATGACTATGGCGAATTTGTATCAACGAAGTAAAGCGTTGCATGATAGGACTCTGCGGATTTTCTCGAGTCATTTTCGAAATGTCTTTAGTTTACTTCTTCATCAGTGACAGCGAATGCTGCTTCAACAAAATCTTCAATCCCTCGTTCAACCTCCTTTCAAAGATTTCAGAAGGTGCCTGGAATATTGGCAGACACCCATGCCGCAAGAGTCGCGCTCTCACGATTAATGAAGGCCGTTTTCGCATGCATTCCTTCAAGAGCCTGATTCAGTCCACGCCTGAAACCGTCACAATCCTTCCTTCTCAAGACTGCGTCAGCTTCATCCAGACCATCCCCACGCACCCATCCTTCCACAGATGCAATCACGTCATTGCCAATCGAAGTCGCCACGCACGCGGTGAAAATAGAACCCAGCATTCGTCCATTTCCTTCAAACTTGACACGAAGCTGGGCCCAATTCTGTTGCATCCATTGAAGTAGTAAAGGTCGCGCAGACCGCAAGTCAGAAGCATATCTTGCAATTCCCTGCAGAGGCGTGGCAAAGTCTTGTGTTCGCACAATATCTTGGTTGAAAATCAAAACAGACAGGATTCTGTCCAATGCATTGTTAGACTTGACGGCACCCAAGACACGTAAAATGTCTGTTGCTTCGGCGGCCTGAGTTTTCGGGTCTTTATAAACTTTTAGAATCGAGTCAAGAATATCCTGCGCTGTTTCTTCTGTACAATGAGACAAGACGGAACGGAAAGCAATTGCACGGAGTTCTGGATGTAAAGCGTCCTCATTGCCAGAAACAAAGAGATCAAAGCGGCGTTTGAGCTCATCGATGACGATTTGATCCTTGCTGAGTTCGGCGGTATCAATCGCTAGTCCCCTTTTCAGGCGTTGAAAGTGCTCTTCTTCTTGAGGGAAATCAAAACCAAGCGCAGCCACATGAGATGAAAATACCAAGCGGCCAAGAGATTCGAGACCTTGACGTGACGTATTCGATTCCAGGTAGGCAACAGAGCGTAACGTCGCAAGTGTCATTGAAACAGCGTCCAGGACGGTGTAATCGACTTCGTTTTGTAGAGCCTTGATTGTATCCAGAACCGAGTCCATTCCCGATAGACCTGCCATTGACAACTCCAAAGCATCAGATAGGAGCATAATACGGTCTCCCACCGAAAATGAGTCGGGGTGACTTTTGAGGGTTTCCGCAATTTCAGCAATGTGCGCTTGGGAGTATTTGGCTCTTGCCAAGGTAGTAGCGCCTAGATTCAGCTTCCAGAACGAACCAGTGGCTTTTTCGTACGGGAATGTAAATTTCCCTCTCTTTGAAGAAAGCACTTGGTTATCGGCCTTTTTCAAATGCGTACCAATACGGATGGGAATCCACCAAATGGTTTTGTTTTCTTCCGGAAGTACACCCCCTGCAGACAGAAACCGGTCTTGCGACAGAGTAATCGTCATTGACTTGGAAACTTCATCAAACTCTTCCATTTCCACCGTGACAAGAGGGAACCCAGTCTCTTCGGTCCAAGAGTTCATCATGGCCCCAATATCTAAGCCAGAGGAATTGCTCAAGTGTCTCCAGAGATCGTCCGTCACGGCATTTTTGTACTTGAATTCTTGAATATAAGAACGGATTCCGTTCATGAAAACTTCAGGTCCCAAAAATTCGTTCAGCATTCGAATGACGGATGAACCTTTCAAGTAGCTGGAGGAAGAAACGAGCAAAATGAGCCACGAGAGACAGTGAAAAGTATGACCGCACCTGATTGCATCAAATATCTCCATAACCTCCGTTGCAGAGTTCACTTGGACATTGATCGGATGAGAAGACCGTAACCCATCCAGAGACAAGGCTCGTGAAAATACGCTTGTGACATAACCCGTCCAAACCTGCCACTCAGGATAAAGAAAGTCTGTCGCCATCCACCCAACAAAGGTTGCGAATCCTTCATTCAACCAGATATCATTCCACCAGCTCATTGTCACCAAATTACCGAACCACTGAATATGCAATGTTTAGAGTGCAATATTCAGTTAATCTGGAGTGTGCATGGATCACCTGATGGGCAAGCTCATGAGCAACTGTATATGCAATTCCTTTCTTAGCATCCGCTGTTGCAGTCGCTTCGTCACAAAGTAGCGCACTGTTTCGATACGTCACCAGCCCCCAATTCTCCATTGCACCAAACGCATGATCCGGAATCGCAACCAAATCACTCTTTGGCAGCGGATACGCCTCATTAAAGTACGTGCTAAAATACTCGAGCGTCTTTGTGGCACAGCGGAGTGCCAGTTCACCTTGGTTAATTTTCCCTTTCAAAGTGAAAACGCGCACATGGATTGGGTCCGAATTTTCTGGCCTCGACACAGCTTCAATCGATTCCAAGTCACCCACAACAAATGCGACCAAGTAGCTGCTCATTACGGGCGTTGGTGCAAACACCACTTCCTTCAGTTTTTTGCCGTCTTTGCTTTCGAAAAGCGTTGTTTTGACATCGTTCATGTTGGACAGGGCGACGAGATCCTGATCGACAACAAGAGTCGCCTCAAACACAGCCTTCAAAGCTGGTTCATCAAAGCATGGGAAGCATTGTCTTGCATCAGTTGCGCAGAACTGGGTCGCAAGAAAGTAGCGCTTGTTTCCCTGGTCAACACCATTTCTCAAGGTCAAAAAACACGATCAAATTACAGGAGAACTCCGGTTTCTTCACAAACCGTTTCGTCCGAGTACGATGCCTTGTAAAAACCAGCCATATTGTCATTGTGCGTGCCGGTAAACTGGCACTTGAACACAGCAGTGGTGCCACTTGGAATCACTTGGCCAAACTCGAAAGTGACTGTTTCCTTTTCCGAATCAAATGCAACAGCCGTGGAATCGATGCTGAAATAAAAATATGGAATTCAAGTTGGCGGGATGGCTTGCACAACAGCGGTCTCGTCTCACGTGGTGTTGTTGGCGAGATCAATCGCAGCCCGTTCCATCTTCAGATTCTTGGCATTAAGCACCACATTCGAGGAATCGGCTTTCACGGTCACGCTTTAGGAGTGTAGGTAAGGCGCCAGTGCTCCAACAAGCGTTGTGACTCACTGGATTTCGACGGTTCCGGAAAAAACAAACGTCTCCAAGTTCGGCGTGATGGATAGTCTGTACAGCGTCGGAACAAAGCATTCGGGTAGCAGATCGCGCGTTCCGGGCCAGGCTGCTCCGAGCGTGCTCAGTTCATTCGACAAGCACATTCAGTTGTATTTGGATTTTATTTTTGCAAGCCAAAAAATATGCACTGCCGCGGAATTAGAATCACCATTTTACATTCAATCCGTTCACCTCCGATAGCTTGGCGATGGTGTGGTACTGCGTGTGAAGCAGCTGCCGTGATTTACTGCTATCCACGCCTTCCAGCCAATCCCTACGAACAGAAAAACCGTTAGCATCAAGAGGGTGTTGTTAAACCAAACCGGCAAGACTCAACTGATACAAATGAGCAATCGCACTACTCTGTTCAGGCTCCACATATGCGTTACGTGAAACGCTGAGGTATACAGCTTCGGTTTGATTTACATATTCTTTCGATGCCGGCCCAGAATCAACCAGCACTCCATTTCTGTCAAAGCTATCCGGCTTCAGTTGACCTCCCCCATTGATGCAGCCTGATGGACATGCCATGACTTCGACAAAGTGGTGAACTCCCTGTCCTTCTGCAGTCTCTCTCGATACTCTTGTCCTGCTTGACCTGACCCCACGAATCGGGCCAACTCCAGCTGCCGTAGGTTTCGCCTTCCGCACCAGATTTTGAATATTCCTGAATCCATAAGCCTTCGCGAAACGAAGCGCTTCCTCAGAGCCAATTTTCAGAAAGACTTCGCTAAAGTCCAAGTTTCGGCCAGGTTTTACAACCACAGACCAGACGGGTTCCCCTGCCGCATTAACTTGCGAGGACTGAGCACCCGTTTCGATATCAGATGGAGAAAGGTGGATATTGAATAGCTCTCGGGCAGCATGGCGAAATATGTACGACAAGTAGCCACCCGAACTAGATCCTTCTGTTCCAGAGAGACTCACATCTCCATCGAATTCGCCAGTGTCCATCGCATTTGAGCCCCCTCCATTTGTCGATCGGGTAAATAATCCCGGCAATGCGACTTCCGGCAAGTCGAGAATAGATAAGTTCTTTTCACGCAGCATGCGCTCGACTTCTCCAGTAGTAATGACGGTATCAACATCTCGAGTCCGATATACATCGTCATAGAAATCCGCACGGGATGCTTCGAGCTTTTTATCATAGCAGGGCATGATCGAAACATGATATATGGATGCAGGTGATGGGAGACCGAGATTCGACGCAAAATACGTCTTGAGCAAAGTTCCCATCACCTGCTGAGGAGACTTTGTAGTTGATATGTTGGGCAGAATGTAGTCATGCGTCTTTTCGGCATAACAGATCCAACCTGGTTTTTCGATGGTGGCGGTCAGCTTGAGCATTCGAAATAGGAAAAAGGGATCATGAAAACCTGGGCATGCACTCGCAAGCATTGGAAGGACGCCGCTTCCTGCAGAAGCAGTTCCGTTTACCGATTTGTATCGGCGCACAAATTCTCTCCCACTTTCGACAAGAGAGAAATCTCTCGCAAAGCTCGCATCGACGAGGTAATGGCATCCAAGCGTATCCACAAAGAATCCTGCAAGCCGTTTGTGTACAGATAAAGGCGAGATGTTGTACTTTGATGCGAACGAGGCGCGAGACTGCGGTGAGAGGGAAATGACGATCGTTTTTCTGCTCTCTGGGGGAGCAATTGCGTTCTCAGCAAGGGCTGTATAGACGTCCTGATGAGACTGTGACGCAACAAGAATACTTTCGGCAGAAGTGATGCATCCGCTGCGTTATGTTGCCATTAGTAAGAGAGATTCAGAACCACGCTAACAGACAGATAAGCAAAGCGGCACCTGCATGCGAGACAGTCGTTCAGGGTGATCTTTGCGGCTTCCAGCTCGGTCTCGGTTCCATCTAGCGATACTTCAAAGTACTTGAGCCCGTCTGTGCGGACAGTCTGAAACGGTGCCCAGTCAGCTCCAAGCCCATGTGCAAGCCTTGGATGGTCTACTCACTGATTCCGCCGCATTTGCGTCTTTCTTAACGTCCACGGGTTTGATGCAGGCCTGGTTGGGGGAGAACCAAGCGTTTGTGAGCAAGTGCCGATGAGGTTCGTCTCTGGCTGCGTCCATACCTGCGATGCTCCGATGAAGTCGTCGAGGTCCGTCACCTGCATCAACAAACACACACACAGCCGTTCAGTAAACCATAAGCGTTACTGAAGGGCTCGTCTTTGTACCTGCAGCACTCCGCTAAATGTCATCTTTTTTTGTAAAAACTTATTCGAAATCCTGACACAGCAGCACCTGCACACCACCCACGATAAGATATGTTTCATGTGCAAGATACTGTTTATTGTGTGAATGAATGTGCCAGAAGCTCTTCGTCGCGCTTGCGAATATCCATCAAAATGCGCTGCAGCTTTATCGATTCTTCGATGACATCAGACGGCAACCCTGAAGATGGACAAGCGTTCAGAAAAAATTGCGTTCAATTTTTTTTTTAAAACTGACCTGCCAAACGAGCGGCTTCTATACCGTAAGATCGGTCCGACACACCCTCTTCCACAAAGTAGGAATAAGTGAATTCGCCGTTCTACAGTGAACACGCTTCAGTGCGAGTATCATGTCTTAAAAAGAATACTGCTTACGTCTCCAAATTTGATGGTTGTTTTGACGCATTTCGCGCCTGGAATATTGAACTGTTCCGGCTCTTGCTTGGCTACGCTTCCACCCAAGTGGTACGCAAGTAGCAATGGCAGCTCATGATAGTGGGTTGCAAACAAACACAGCGACTTGTTCACATGAAGCACTTGTTTGATAATTCCGCAAGCAAGGGCGAGTCCGTCTTGATACGATGTTCCACGGCCAACTTCGTCCATAATAACCTTCGAAAATTGAACAAATTTTCAACCAAGAAGGTCAGACGAACACAATTAAGTTTCTCACAAGACTTCTATTGGTCGCTCTCGACAGAATATATGCAGTTTCTTCCATTTCAACCTGGAATAGTTATAAAAATAATAATACTCGATCAGACACTAACGGGAAAACAAACGAGAGTTTTACGTACTCGGAACGTGGATTGATTTCCTGCTAAATTATCGCTCGCTCCAACCCGAGAATAGACTGCATCCATAACTCCGAGCCGAGCACTTGAAGCGGGAACATACAATCCTGCCTGTGCCATAATTGATATGATTGCCCTGTCGACATCATTAAGCGTACTTCTCGCCTCATTCACCCAGCAAAAAATACACTCACGATTGCCTCAGAAAAGTACTTTTTCCACCCATATTTGGCTAAAAAAGACATGATGATCAACAACACCAGCGGAGAAAATGACAGCCGTACCCCAGTCATTATGTAAAGCCGAGTTTCAGGATCCAAATACAAGTCATTGACTGTAAACTATATCTTCTGTTCAGGCAACATCTGCATCTCAAAACCCCGTGCAGCCGTACCGTTTGCGCTCGCAAGATCTGCATATTTTCGACCACCGGATGCCGCGCATCTTTCACGTCTATAATTACTCTGTGCCAAAAGATGCCCGAGTTATGGATCCAGACCAAACCTAATGAGCACTTATCACTCACTCATCGACCATATTGGGTTTGACGTAGTTCCACTGTGAGGCGATAAGCGCCATAGAAGCCGAAACATCTATTTCAGCAACTGCTTCTGCGGTAGCAATTATTTCTGATGATTTTGCGCGAATCTATCGAAATCATTTGGTTTCAGAGAAGCAAAACGAGGCAAGCAATCTATCGTACCGAGCCACAGCACTCTTCAAAAATTGCAGTTTCGGCGCGAATGATTGCTTCTTCATTCATTTTTCTTTCATCGAAAAGCTTGGTCCATTTCTGCGGCAGTATGATGTAAGGCAAAAAATCACTTTGCAGTGACAGAGATTATAGGTATTTACCGTGTGTTTGAACTTGTGTTTTGTAACGAGACTTTGACGTCGCAGAGCTTCGACGAGCTTATCACTTTGTATAATCTTAAAAGCTTCTGAATTGACACCTGCCTTTCCAGAAGGCACAGAAACACAAGGACCTTCCTTTGCGTCTTCCGATAGAATCACTTCGACGCCTGGATGTGTAAATCAAGTTCGATGAAGACAGACGTCAATAGAGAAAATAAGTTATTTAGTACCATATTGCCGAGTCAGCATGGCTTTTAAGGTGGACTCTTGCTCATCGTATGATTCCAATTTGGCTCTGAGGTTATCCAGTTCAACGCTGATCCCACGTCCAATAATACCAGTCTGAAACTTGCCGCGCAAATAACCCGACAGGGCGCGTGATGCACCCCCAAACCCGTCGTTTTTTGAACCATCTTCATCGACCGCCTCGTCCTCGCCCACGCCGTTCCCATTGGCAGAAAGTGCGAGCGCGTCCGAAAATACGTTCTTGTACTTTTGTACCAGATCCATAGGCAGCGCAATTTTCTCAACCACCTTGAGTAGATCTGATGGTTCGCTCAAAGCAGAAGATTCTTGTCGAAGGTATGTTCGCAGTGAATCGGCGACTTCCATGCTTTGCAGTAGGTTCAATACGTCCCGTGGTTTGGCGCTTTGTAAATGGACGCGTTGCAGACAGCGCTCCATATCGCGGATTTTTGAGAGATAGGATTGCGTTGTTTGGAGCAGATTACTTTCGGTTTTTTCGCAGAAAGACTGAACAACAGCGTGTCGGCGTTGTATTTCCTGCAACTCCGTACTAGGTGACTCTATTGACTAAAGTATTAGAGGTTTAAACGCGGAAGCAAGCTTGCGCATTGCGTTCATCAAAACGTACTCAGCCGAGAAGCCAGTAAACGGAAGCCCTGCGCCGTTTTTGTCTGATCCATTTCTGACAAGAGAGACCCTCTTTTTTCGTGATCTCGCATTGTTTTGACAATTTCCAAGCTCGACATAGTGGCCGCGTCAATGTGCATGGTTGCGCCTTGCTTGCTGACCGTGTTTGAGTTGAAATGAAAATGGGGCTCAAATCCACAAAAGATTTCGTTCAGATATCCAAAAAGAGCCCCAGCTGCAGCAACGGATGCCTCGGATGCGTCATGATTCATGTATCGAACTCGGTTGGGTGTCAGCTTAATTGATTCTTCCAAGGAGGCATTTTGGAGGGAGCCGCGAAGAGATTCGATGGGATAAATACGTTGTTGAACTTTGACGGCTTTGGCAATACATGATGGAGGGTCAAAAAAATCAATGCCTCGATAAGTTATGTGGACAGATTGAAGATCAGAGAGCTGCTGAACAATTGAAGCCACATCGGGTGGGAGATCTTCCTTTAAGTTACAAACGATCTCAGTAGGTGCAATGCGAGTCAAGTCCGAAAGCAGCGTTCCCAAACTCGAGTCAATTACGGCAAATTCTCCGGTGTTGATGTCAGTCCATGAAAGACCAATTCGCAAAGGCTCGTTGGCCTTTGTTGAAGGGAGAGCAATCAAAGATAGCAAAAAGCAGTTGTCGTTCGTGTCAGCAACGGAGTCGGCAGTGGTTGGCAGCGGTGTTCCGGGGGTCACAATTCGGGTGACAGCGCGTGTGAAATTTTTCCCTGGGCTGCAATCGAAACTTATCAGTTTTCAAAGCACAGGTGGTTGATTTACGCGGTCTACCTTAAATGATCTTTCGCAACTTGATCTACAATGGCTACCGATCGCCGTAAGCCGCCGTCTGCACTCGCCAGGCGTGACACATATCTTTCAATTTGGTGGAGCGGAAAGCCAGCCCTCCGAAAGGTATTCGGCGGACTGGAGACAGTCAGATTCAGCGCGTCTGCAAGCATATCAAGATCCGGAGTGCAATATTCTGTGACGCAACAAAAGAAGTAAATATCGCATGCATTGAGAGAGCGAGGGTTCCTTACCGTACAGTTCATAGAAGCCACCCATTTGAACAAGCAATACATGATCTGGATGTGCAGCCCGAATGGCCATGACCTCTGATACGGTCGAGGTGGCGTGAATCAGGGCGTCTTTTGCATCCTTGCTCTTTCTTGTGCGAGTCTTTTTCGTCGCGGCCACAGTCTCCTCGCTTGCAATGCTCTCAGCACCACCCAAACCACTCATACCTTCAAGAATCCCCATACCAACAATGCTGCCAACGCCGGCGCTTCCACCAATGCGTACACGCGTTGTCCGTTTTGTCACCGTTGCAGTCTTCTTGCCTGTCCCGCCTTCCTCTCGCATGCGCTTCAGAAGCTTCGACAGCGCCGAAGAATGCGCTGCTCTTGTCTGTATAATGGCATGTTTCGCTGCTGCAATGCGTATGGCTCCAACTCGGATCATTTTTTAAAGCACCGAAAAGTGGTTTTGGTTGGTTGGGTATTTTCCCCAATTTCCCACCTTTTTTTTCATACGTTTTACACACCCTGAGCATAATCTTACTTCACCTCATCGTCACCTTCTTCAAACCCGACAAATCCAGGCGGCACCACTATATTTCCGTTGCTGCCTGCCGGGGCCCCATTCTTTACAAACTTGTCCCACACATTCAGCTGTTCTCCCACTCGATTCGCTACGTTTCGAAACGCCAGCGCGCCGATTGTTTCCCGCTGACGTCTGGTATGGGTCATATGAGTTTCCAGAATATGTCTTTGACTTTTCGCGCTTTCACTTCCTTCCGTGGACTCGGAGTTTGCACATGTGGATACAGGTTCCACCAAATGCTCTCCTCGGTTCCAATGCTCCGTATAATACGCCGCAGGAATATTAGGCGGATATACGGTTTGGATGCCTTTGTTGGGTATTGGTGTGTTTGCCTGAGTTTGCCCAGGAGGACCAGCGACCCCAGAAGTTGAAGGCGGTGCTGAAAATGCGCTCGCTGGCGGAAAAGAGGGAGATACCGATAAGATGCCCACTGGTGGTCCGATGCTTTGTGATTTTGGAAGGAAGCCTCCAGATGGAATGGCTGCAGAACCGCCTTTTGCCAGTGGAGCGGTATTCCCAAGTTGCCCAGCCGTGAAAACACTCCCCGGTGCTGTGCTCGAATTACTAAAAGTAGTTGGGAGTCTCAAATCGTTCGTCGGCTGATGACTTGGTGGGATTAGTTGGTGATGAGGATGTGTGTTTAGATATAACTGAGATTGTCGTTGCAATTGCTGTTGCGAATGAATTTGATTTAGTCGATTTTGATGCGCCTGCTGTTGCAGTTGCTGCTGTTGCATTTGGAGCATTTGGGCTTGACTCTGCTGCTCAAACAACCGCTGCTGCTGCTTCACCTGCTGCTGCTTCTGCATGAGCTGGTACTGTTGCTGCTGCAGCGTCTGCAGTTGCTGCTCGGCTTCGCGCGCACGCTGCATTTGCAGCAGAGTTGAGATGTCCTTCAAAGTCGCGTTCTCGGTTTCGTTAAGCACACGCCCTTTCGCAATCCGCTGTGTCAAAACAAGATAGTACGTTTGCAGCGGTTCAAGCTGCTGGCTGCTGATCACTCCAGGATACGTCGCGTAAGCATTCAACAGCGCCCTCAGTTGATGTGTTATTTGCGCTTCTGTTGGGCTCAAGGCTGCCGATGGTTGCCGCGCGGGTGTTGAATGAGCCGTGAGAACCATGGGATGTGAAAGAGATTGCTGTTGATGCGGGGTAGGAATGACTCGTATATGGGGGGATACTGAATGTTCTTGCTGAACAGGCGGCGGAATGAAGCCCGCATGATCAGAGACAGAAACAGGCTTTTGGTGATGTGGTAGTGAAGAATACTTTGAATGAGGCGAGGAAAAAGATTGCGTGAATGTGATGGGCGCAAGTTGCGGAACTGCCGGGTTTTGAGGGAGTTGCTGCGGAAGAAAAGGCTGCTGCATCAACGGACTCACAGTTTGCATTGCATCTTGCTTTCCATTTTGCGCACTGAATTTTGCAGCATGTTGCGCCGATGTCAACAAGGGATTAGTTAGGTTTTTCGCACCACCCGCTAGCAAATCGCGTTGCTCCATTAATGTCGGCGATTTCAAACTATTCCGCTTTTCTTCCGGGATCGGTGTCATCTTGCTCAAAGTGTCTGCCGGCGAACTTCGAAGGTATGGCGTGAACGCCATATGATTCAACCGTGCCTCTGCAACAGGTATTGAAGAGCTGCCACTACGCGAGGTACCGTTTACCGAAACAACGGACTCAGTTGGAGAAAATGTCAAATCTACAATCTGGTCCGCGGATGATAAGATTGGAGCTGGTTTACAAATATTTCTTCCAAATGTTTGAACGTTATGGATCGAACTGGTAGATTCAACGTTGGTTTCCGGTTGAGAAACAGTTGGAGTTATAGGTAAGATGGTGGATGTAGCTGTGGAAGTTGTGGAAGCTGTGGGAGTCTGAACAGGATCGGGGTGAGCGCGAGAGATTATTCGTTCTGTCGATGCCACCCCTGGGATAGCTGTCGTGGTATCCACGCCGAGAGAATAAGGCAACCCCACTCGACTAGCATCGGGTAGTGTTTCTGCAACTTTCGACGGAGGTTTACTGACAACACTGGCTGTACTACTAGCTTGACCCGGACTTTCTTTGCTCGAAGAAGATTTCGATTCCGATGCAAGACGCTTGTCCGTATCCGTCAAAAGCCGCATTGCACAAAGCGATTCGGCTGATAGTTCGGGGACAGGATTAATTCCAGCAAAGTTGACTCCACCGCGCTGCTTTAGAATGGCATACATTCTCTCTAATTTCGCCACGGTAAAGCCCCCCTTTGTCCTCATCATTTGATCCAATTTTTTGATTTCAGCCTCAGGGTCGGCGCTGCTGTTCATTCTGTTTCGAACCAAGCCGACCATTTTCACTACGCTGCGGTTTTGATCCAATATATCGGTAATGTTTGCGGGGGGTTCCGTACTTGCGCTTTTCGATGACCGATCCTCCCCTTCTTGACGAGAAACTTTGGCCCTTGCTTCAATGCCTTCTTTATATTCAACTGTGTCGTCTTCGATGACAATGGGAGAAATAGGCTTGTCCACCTCAAGAGCAATGACCGGCGCCGCAGTGTCGATTTCAAGCTTTGCATCATTCGGTTTAATTGAGAGGCTGGTGGATACTGTTGGTTCAATGGTGGGCTGAATGTCAGTACTGGATGGCAAGACATTTTCGACAGCTTCGGTAACGGTAGAATTCACTACTTCGTTTGCTTCGCTTTTGAGATCATTTGCCGGTCCCTCAACACCTTCCATTGCCGTTCGCATAGCAGGCAAAGCTACCGATTCAACTGAAGCATTTGAATAAGTTTCCAGTGCAGTCATCTTATCCGTCCCATCCACTACACCCAATGATTCAGGTATTTGCTTTTGCCAAGCGGATATTCGTTCTTCTGGTTGAAGTATGTTGAGGCTCATATCCTCTACAACGTCCTCCAGCCGTGCAACTTTTGCAACCGGGTTCTCTGGAAAGTCAAACGTCTCAACAGAACGCGAGGCAGAAAAACCGGCACTCGCAGCTCGTTTCGAGACCTCACTTGCAGCTGATAATGACTGACTCTTCAATTTTCGTGCTTTCGCGACATTCGACACGGCCGTTCGGATTTGTTTGACAATGATTTCACGATTCGGCATTGGTCGCATCAATGAGCCCAACGCTTCACGGCATTCACGGTCATGATCGCCTTCTCCTGCGCCTGATCCGGCCGTTACAACATCTTGTATTGAGCTGAAAATGTTTTCGCTTCGTGCGAAAGGAATAAATGGATTGCTGAAGAAAGAGACACGAATGGCTTGACGCAACAGTTGGTCTTTGATAGAAGCGCGGGATAGTGCTATACGTTCTGAGAAGGAGGATGGCGGCTTTATATTTTGAAGAATGTGAATAATGGTCAAGGCGCGGTCAAGACGGGTATCTGAAAATAGTGGTCAGCATCCATCTCAAGGTGAGAAAACAAAGAATAACTTAAATCGAACTCACCTTCCTGTGTTAATGGCTTGTTCAAGCCAAATTTGAGGACGGAATCCTGACAAAAGCATTGAAGTGACGCCAAAACATCCCACGCCGCAACATCATCTTGATCCACTTCGCTATTCTTCTTTTCACACCCATCATCCGCAAAGATGATGGGATGTAGGGTATCGAGCACCATTGAGAGGAATGCTGGAGGGGACTGGATGAACCTGCTAGCTTCGTCCAGGATGTCGTCCGCATTGTTGCCGGTGTTCGAATCACCACTGAAATCCGAGAACGGTGATGCAGACGCGGCCCTGCGGACTGAATCGGCCTCGGGATCGGCATTCCAGTCACCGAACGGAATGCGGCCAAGGTCGAAACGAGCATGGCATCTACGCAAGCGCCACTCCTGCTCTGCATGCGCACAGTTCGGGACATGGCGGTCAAAATCGAATGTTTGCGGCACAAGTTTTAAATGGAACAGGGCCAACAGTTGTGTGAGCTCAGAAATCATTGATGCAAGACAGTCAACACCGGTTGAATTTTCAAAAGGCATACACGTTGTCATGGAGTCGAGGAGCTTCTCGCTGACATCTGTGAAGCGATTGCAAAAGGGATGAGAGCGTTAGACGGGACGCGGGTGATTTGCTGAGGAGACGAACCGCCGGCGTTTGGCTCACACTGCGCGAATAGATACAGCAGCCGTTTCAAGCGCGGTTCTAGCCACTCGCACACAGTTTCTTCTATGCGGTGGTTTGCGTCCTTGAATACGACATGCTCGTCCATCAATGCTTGATTTTTCGCAAGTTTTCGAATAAAAATATTGACGAATCGAGCTGCTCAAATAAAACGATTCATACAGCTCCATTCAGCGAAGAGGTTGGTACAGTGCAACAGCCGGACCTCGTGGTAGATGATAGTGCTGTCGATGAGCACTCCCGACCACTTGATAAACTCGGTGGGCCCGCGTCACTCATTCTTCAGGCCGGGACATTTTCTGAAATTCGGACAAACTACCAAGTTGCCTCAGATCATTTGGGTGATTTTCGTTGATCATATCCAACCCCCGACAGAGGGTTCCAGATGGAGAGCTATTTAAACAACATCCGCTCGTCAAAGAGTATCGGATCAAAAAAGAGCACCGTACACGATTCAAGAAGTCACAGCGAATTGCTTGACATGGACGAGTGGTGAGATCCCAATCCGAGTATTGGGTGTGACAGCATCTGAGATGGAAGGTCCAGAACGCTTTTTCATTGACCCAAATGCGACGCATTCAAGCATTGTTGCTTCATACTGGCCAGCGTTACGAGGTTGCGATAAAGCTGAGATCCCGTTGCACTGTTCAGACAGACAGGTAGGGCCACAGAAGTTTTGGATGGATTGAATCGCGAGGTATTTGTGATTATCCCTCGTTCACTCCCTCTGACCAATAAAATCCATTAAAGCGCGCCATATACATCGCCATAATAGTATCCATGTTTGAATTGAGAGAGCTAATGAGAAAGAAATTGCATCGCGAGGAAAATACGGTCGTGTTCCACGTCATAAAATGTTCTCAGTGTTGGCATTGGATCAATATGTGCACAACCTGATGTGAGGCCACATCAGGTTGTGCACATATTGAACCAATCACCACTCTAAACGACACCTGGAATAGATATGATACCCCACTGTAATTCTATACTCGCCTTACATCAAGAGTGGGTAACGCGGTCTAAACACAGAAGTTGGATAAAATAAGATGTCCAAAACAGAAAAAGGAGTGGAAAAGGTTTACGGACCGGTTAGGTACGTCGCATGCTAACCTCACGGTTAGACTAGTGAACTGAGCCGCATGGTCATCACTAGCCCACTGATTGATCTGGCTTATTCAAACCAGCAGAACCAATGAACTCGTACGGAGCTTTCCATCGCTGATGATTGCAGTGCGGGGATGGCTGCTTATCTTGTAACTGTGCGTCCACTCACTCCACAGTTGATGAGATGTTTGCCGCGCGTCACTTCGTCATTCGGTTGTTTTTTGGTTGCGAGAGGCGATTGTAAAAGCCCGACCCATCCTGAACAATTTATAAAGTCCTTGCTTATAACTTTTAGTACGCGTTGTCATAGTTGCGACCTCCATCAGCGTCCATTCCAAATCATTTTTATAATTGTGCTCGGAGGGTGTTACACCATCTTAAAAGTCACTGCTCTGGAGAAGTAGATTGCAGCACTGTGAAAGTGAGCAATATCGCGCTTGGATCATTATGGTCTACCGAAAACCTTTCGACCCAGTAGCTTTCAAAGAAACCGATGCTCATAAGTTCTGCGCTCTTGTTTATTCAGCAATGCCTCGTCCAGCTGTGCTGACTTCTTCCGTTCCCGTCCATCTCCACCACAATTGCATCCGAGTGGGCCACTCCGCCGTCATTTAAAATGGTAGTCCTGGCTGTACCGGCTGCCGCAACGCCATTCTTTCCATTCACAACTCTTGCACTTTCCGCCATGAAAACCTTGTCAGCATTGTCCACCTGCGTTTTGACAACATAAGCGCGCTGTGCGGCGACCTGTGCCAGTTGTTTCGGAATGTTGAGTTCCTCGGCGCTCTTTGCCACTGCTGAAACCTTGCCCGCATCGGTTGCTGGCGCTACTGCATTTGGATCTACCACAATTCTTCGAGGAATATCCTGGCATCGAAGTGGGTCAAACGTGTTGTTTTTAAGGTACAAGTTGGCAGCCCGAATCGATGTGCGGTACTGTATGGAGTTTTGAGAAATCAGTGTGCGCAAGAGAAATCAGGGTGAGTGCAAAGATACCAAAGCTTTGGCATCATCTTGTTTCAATTTGTTTCCGTCGCTGTTTTTATGGTACTCGAGCGTTATAGGATTATAACTGACGCTAATGTGATGGCGATGTTTCAGTTGCCTTTCTTTTGGCGGTACCACGTCGCACCTGTTTTTGCCCATAGTATGAGAGTGACGGTTTAACCAGTCCTGTTCTTTTTTGCAGTAGTCCTGTGCCATCTTGCTCCACCGATTTTGTTCCATCGTGGCCATCATGTTTCTAAGGCCGCAATTGTTAATCCACAGATTTCCACACGCGTGGCTTACCTTCGTGCCTGGAACCGGGAAGCTTCCTTGTCTCGCTTCTGTTGCATGTTTCTTTTTTCCAGTTCGCTGACGGACGTCCGGTCGTAACGAGCAGCAGCTGTGATTGTCGATCACATCAAAATGAGAGTCAAGATCGTCTCTCGATTGAACTACCTCCTTGTTCATAGTCCATACATCCCCCAAACTTGAAAATGTCGCTGCTGGAATTTTTTGCGTTGGTTCCGACGCGTGGTTGACGGCGGTCACTCATTTTCCTGACAAAATGTGCTGTGGTTCTTTCTGTAAATATTTTACGCTTTTATCGATGGAAAAAAAAACAAATTAAAATGGGTCGAAAAGAGAAGCCAGAGAAGAGCACTGTCATGCAGGTGGATGCAGAGGAGACCGATGATATCACCCCTCCTGTCGTCGTAGTGCTACCTGGCGAAGCCGTGCAGCTACCTTCGAATGTGTCGACTGTGGTTCGACTTGGTCCTGGTCTTCGGCAGGACGCGGACGGCGTGGCTGTTACGAAAGCGGGTGTGTTACGGCAGACTGCTCAGGGAGACAAGGTCTGGGTTGAGGGGAATCAGCGGCGGGTGAGCATCATTGCAATACGCCCAGGCTTGGCTAATGCGCTTGCTTCAACTTCAGTATGTGCCGCAGCTGAACGAATCTGTTCTTGGAGTCGTAACTGCCAAACTTGGTGAGAACTATCGTGTCGACATTGGTGGCCCCCACCCGGCATCGCTCGGAGTACTGGCGTTTGAAGGGGCAACAAAGAGAAACAGGCCGAATTTGGAGGTATCTTCATCAGTCATTACCTTCAGCGAATTTCTCCTCACCTTGATTTACCCTGAGTTATTTGATTTCGTTCGTTCGTTCGTTCGTTTGTTCGTTCTTTTTTTTTTTCTTCCTCCTCTCTTCAAAACTCTCTGTCTGAGGTTGAAACTCCATCGCGCGAGATTTTAAATACTGTTTGTTATCTCAATTAGATTGGATCTCTTGTGTTTGCGCGAGTCAGTCTGGCAAACAAAGATATGGAACCTGAATTGGACTGCATCAACCCAACCAATGGGAAAGCCGACGGTTTCGGTGAAGTGAAAGGAGGCTTCATGTTCAAATGTTCATTAGGCCTCAGCAGGAGGTGAAGTTCAACGTCTGGTCTCCCTGCGCTTTATTTAACAAGACTTGGTTTGTTTGTCTGTATGAGCAGTCTACTGGACCCAAGTAATCCATTTTTGCAACATCTCGGAAATATCTGCCCATTTGAAACCGCAGTGGGGATGAATGGGCGCGTGTGGTTAAGGTCTGATAAAGCGAAGCAAACAATTCTGATCATGCAAGCGTTACTGGAGTCGGAAACAATTCCGTATAACAAAGCTCGGGCGCACATTAAAAAGTTCAAGACGGAACTTGGTGAAAAATAAAACGAGGCAATGGCAATGGCACTTGATTATCGTAAAACAGAAGACGCGTTTGTGATAAAATATTGTAAAAACATAAAAAATTAACCCCAACCAACCAAATAGCCCAGCATGGTCAGTTGGGCAGCCTCCCAGCCGCATCTAACCCTTCGAAGTGCTAAATGACTGCACGTCATCTATTCATGCAGAGTATCATGGAGTATAACGGCGGTGCCATCATCGCCATGAAAGGCAAAGGATGTGTGGCCATTGCTGCAGACCGCCGTTTCGGAATTCAGGCGCTGACGCTCGGCACCGATTTCCAGAAGGTGTTCTCAGCCACAGACAAGATCTACTTTGGACTCGCGGGTCTCGCCACCGACGTGCAAACGCTGTTGAGTAACCGCATCCCTTCTCCTACTCCCCCATTCGAGTTCACTTCATCTCGTCCTATCCAGTCCTTCTTCCTAAAAACCAAGGCCGATATTTGGTCTCTTTGTCAAAAAGACTTATCATTCTGTTTCTTATTCACGCATCAGTTCCGAAAAGTTTCGCATGAAAGTGGACATGTATCATTTGCGCGAAGAGCGGGAAATCTCTCCGAAGACGTTTGCTCACATGGTGTCGTCAACCTTGTATGAGAAGAGGTGCGGTCATCTTCATAAATCATATTTTTTTTCCATCTCGTGCTGGACGCGTCCTGCCTGTCATTTTTTGCTGCAGCCGCCCGCTTCGCAAATTTTCTTGCCAATTCTGTGATTGCTGATCATGGAATATTCCCGCTTACAACACTTGCTTTTCCTACTTTATTCTTTAGATTTGGTGGATACTTCGTATTTCCTACAGTTGCTGGACTGGACGCAAACAACGAACCATACATTTGCAATATGGATGGAATCGGATGTATTACGACGCCCAATGACTTTGTCGTCAGTGGAACAGCTGAAAATCAATTGTACGGAATGTGCGAGTCTTTGTGGGAACCCAACCTTGTGAGTTCATTTCAGAATGTATGATTTCCCATCTTCAGGCCTGCTGAACTCGGCCGTGGCCTGTGCCCTGATTTCTTTCGCAGGAACCCGAAGACTTGTTTGAAACCATCAGTCAGGCCCTTCTGAACGGAGTTGACCGCGACGCCATTTCTGGATGGGGTGGAATTGTTCACGTGATTACTCCGGAGGGCGTTATCACCAGAACTTTGAAGGGAAGAATGGATTGATCTACGTTCAATATTTTATATTTTAACTTTCGCCCGTTTCCTCTGTCTGGTGCGTGGGTTAAAGTTGTATGAATAAACAATCTTGAAGAATCAGAGATCTATCTGCCACAGGCACCGTTTGGTATGTTATATATTGATCGGTTCATAGGACAAACCACAACACACACACAAAAGTACAAAACCAGCAACACATGGAGGGACTCACTGAACCATTGCTGCCCAGATATAGCAAGACTCCCTCCACATTTCTCTTCCTCAGACTCACACAGGTCTTTGCCACAATCCCTTCACCGTCTGCGATTATAATCAGGGCTGCGACTGCCCTCAGCCCTACGACCCGCCATACCTCCAACACCACGTGGAGGGCTTGCACCTCTCCTCGGTGCTACATTTAAAGCTCGGTTATAATCACCTCGGGTTGAATCGTAGGCTGCTGGCCGACCACCGTTGTTCAGTCCACCAGATCGCGGGCGGCGTGCTGAAAGATCTCCAACGCGGTCCCCACCTCTTGAATCACGTGAATCATAACGGCCTGCACCATAATAATCTCCAGAATCCCTCCTCGAATAATATGGAGCGGCAGCACCGGGATGATACGAATCCCCACCTTTCCCTCTTCCCATCGAGCCACTTGGTCTTCCGTTATATGCACCATAGCGGCGACGATTATTGTCATTGTAGGCCGGCCTTTCAGCAATAGCAACTTGCTGCTTAGCACGGGTTGCTTGAACCATAAGGCCATCAATCCATGCACCCTGTAACGCCTCGAAACAGCAATCCACGTCAACATCGGCTGTGAGCTCAATCGTGGCTGTCAACCGGTTTGATGGTTCTGTGCTGATGCGAACGCTTTTTACTGCAGAGTCCGGCTTGTCAAGCACGAGAGCAACGATTTCAGCAAGATGAGCATTCGTAACGTTGCGGGATATCGGATAGAGGGAAATTCTGTCTGGTAAAGGTTTTGGAACGGGCCTGTCCCTGTCGCTGTCCCTGGTAGATTGAAAGCGACGCTTTGCGTATGGGGATGGGGACCGAGAGCGTCTGCGATTGTTTAGAGGGGCACCTCGAGAGTAAGTTGGTCGGATTCGTGCGCCAGGTGAGACTGAGCGGGAGCGTGAGTATCGACGGGAGTTTCTGTTTCTGTTTCTGTCTCTGCTTCTGCTTCTGCTTCTGCTTCTGCTTCTGCTCACCGAGGAAGATGAGTAGGAGGAGTAGGAGGAGTATGAACTGGAATAGAATTAAGCGACGAATTCATGGGAGTTCGTGGATTTGAATGAATGCGCAGCATGTTAGAACAAATAGTCAGATTGTGTGAGCACCAACCTGTATGAAGACCGTGAGCGACTTGAGTATGAAGAACGCGAAGAACCCGAGTAAGATGAACGGGATCTTGACTTGGAACGAGAAGAACGGGACAGGGAACGGCCCCGTTTTTCTTTTCCCGTGGCTGTATCCGTCTCCCTGTTGCTGCTCTTGCTAGTGTTTTTACCAGCACCGCTGGTAGATGCTGGGGCTGGCGGGTGAGACTTATCACTGGCATTCTCGGTCTCGGGCACTACCACAGCTACGTTGGTGTTGCTGTTGCTCGTGTCCATCGAGTTGATATTTGCTGTTTTCCTTTGCGGATTTTATCTCCTCAGTAAACATTTACAAATAAAATGGTATGTGCCATGTTCCTGCCTCCTCGTCTCAGCACCCATCACAACGGAGCGGACCACCGCAGCAACTTCGCTATTCACCAGATGGACTCGAATCTAAACTGGACGTTATCAGCAGCAGCACAACGGCAGTATTGATGGAGGATGGATGAAGGATGGATGGAGGATGGTGGATGGATGGAGGACGCTCAGCTCTTGTCCGATTGTGCTCAGTTGCTGACCCCGTCTCCGATTCTCATAGGACTCCGGAAAGAACGCTGCCCCAAAGCTTGCCCGTGTCACCAAGGTTCTCGGCCGTACCGGATCCCGTGGAGGTGTCACCCAAGTCCGTGTCGAATTCATTGACGACCACTCCCGTTCCATTGTCCGTAACGTCAAGGGCCCAGTCCGTGACGGAGACATTCTGACCCTCCTCGAGTCTGAGCGTGAAGCCCGTCGTCTCCGTTAATTTGGGAACTCTCGGTCACAACACAATACACACTCCCAATTCAATTTCTTACACATGGATCGCGGGTCTCTAACAAGGATCATTTGGATGAGGTTTTCTGAAAGGACGGCGGCTTGGGTTTTATCAAATAAATAATCCTCAGTTGTTTGTCCCTAATAATTGTGCAAGAAATTTGTCTGCTTCACATGAACAACATCGCTCTGTCGGAGGAGAGCATTGCCTCGCTGCTGTCTTGGATCGACGAGATTCCAATCTCGAAACCAAAAAAGAATATAACACGGGACTTCAGTGACGGGGGTTCGTCTTTGGTTCCCCAACGCGTCAGCATCAATATCTAAAACGACACGAACTGTTATCAATACTAATGTGCGCGTTAAATGGACCAAATAAGTCGCTACCGCCGAAGTTGTTCACCACTTTTGCCCGAAGCTTGTGGAACTTTTCATGTACTCGCCAGCAAACGCGGTCTCTCAGAAAATGTACAATTGGAATACCCTGAACCGTACGAATTTAATATATTTTCAACCGAATCTTCGTCAGTGACACTCCCTCTCTCCTCAATCAGAAAAAGTATTTCGAAAGCTCGGTTACATTGCGCAGCCAGAACTGATATCCTGCATCGTGGCCAACAAGCCAGGGTACGTGGAGTACCTGCTCTTCGAATTACGTAAAAAGGCATGTCGTATATTTATTCTAAGCTTGACAATCTTGACACGTCCCACATCCGCTTTACACACAGATTGACGCTTACGTTTCGTCAAGACGGCATAATTCGTCGATTCCAAATGATACTGACTCCGTGTCCGAATCTAGCTACCTGCCCTCATTACCAAACAGTGCACCGCAAATGTATCAACAGCAGCAGTTGCAATATCAACAGCAACAGCAATATCTTCAACAGCAGCAACAGCATCAATTCTTGCAGCAGCAACAACAGCAGCATTTTCAGAATATCCCTGGTGCCGCGGAAAGTGTTCATGGGAACTTGGGTGGCGGAGGTGACCTGGTAGGCGGAGTAAATCAAGCTGGCGGTGTAGGCTTTAATCCAGGACCAATGAAGAAAGGGGCGAGCACGGTGGGAGTAGGTGCGCGTCTTGAGTCGTTTCGATGTTACTTGACGTGATGGTGTACTGAAGCTTGCGTTACATCTCACATCCAACAGGAGTGCACGGCCAAGAAAAAGATTTCATGATCCGTGAGCTGCAAGAAACGGTGCAGATTCTGCAACTGAAGATCACCAAGCTTGAGCAGCTTCTTATTGTGAGTGTGTGGCCCTCCAAGTCAGCAATGCTTGTTATACTCACGCCAGCGTAAATGCAGTTGAAAGACAGGAGAATTGATGAGTTGGTTCATACGCATGCCAAATCGTGATTTTCAGTGTCCGAAATGAAGGAAGAAAAAAAGAAGAAAGAGAATACATGACGTGTTTAGAACATTTTATGTAAAGTCGTTGAAAGAAAGCCAAAAAAACGGAAATATGGATTCGGTGTCCGATACTTCAACGCACTCGCACATCGACCTCTCGCATTCCCACATCCACTTCAGCGAGGATAATTTATCTGGATTCACGGAAACAACCACAGAGTCCTCCGACGATTTCGAGTTGGCCGAGGGTGACATCATCGAGCAGCCAACGCGTTTGGTCCCAACCAACGAGTCAGCATTCCATCAGATCCTGCCGAGTGGGCGTGAGGATAATGCTGGCACCTCAACACCGGTCCAGGTTTGTTACTGTGATCAAGGACTGAAAGAGCGGGGAAAATTTACTGATTTGTGGGTGGCTCACATTTTGTTTCCCAACAGGACGAACAACACCGACAACAACAACAACAACAACGTGACCAACCCCGCCAACAACCGCGCAAACTAGAGACACCTCTCCCACCTCTCGCACAAACAAAATCAATTCTATCAGACCTCCCAGTTTCAAGCATCGCTTATAGCACTCCAACAACTGCAAGCCGATTGTCATTTTACGAAAACATTCTCCTCAAACCCTCAGGATCTCAGACCCCAGCACACCGGACCCCAGCACCGACCACCAATCTGCAGAAATTGTTAAACGCGTACCAGCCATCGTCTTCATCAAGTAATGCGCTTCAAAACATTTCGGGAGTTGCAGCTGGTGAGAGTTTTGTTCCGAGTCGAAGCGAAGATGTCGGAGGTAGCGGTGGTCCAACGTTCGAAAGAGGAGAGAGTAACGAGGAAAATACTCTCGGGTGGAATGAATCGCCTAATATAAAAGATGCGGGCCATGGCTCGTACCGCAATGGCGAGGGCGATGGGACAAGTCCTGCTGGCGATTCAAGAGTCGTATCCGGAACTGATGCTGATGACATAGAGGAGCATGCTACAGCTGAGGTCAGCACTGAAGATGGTTTTCAGAAAAAGTCAGTTGCCTATGTTGACGCCGATAAATGGTTTGTCTGCTTTTTCTCAATCGTTGGGGTATTTCTCACTGCTTCGCATTCAGGAAAAATGTTGCTAGAGTTAAACCCGATGGAGATGAATTCGAGCCTTCATCAGATTATTGCGAAACGCCTTCGGATGTTTTCTTCTTCTTAAGTGGTTCGTGTGTTTTCCAGTTTTTGTTCCTCACTTTTTTCAAAACAAGCCGTCTTGCAATTAGTGCCTGGTGCGAAAAGTGAAGACGTTGAGATTGACATCAACGAAAGTGAAAACAGCATTCTAGTCACTGGATACACGGAGGTGAGCCATTATTACAGGGCGATATCTTCTTACTCCATCACCTGCAGGAGGCTACTCCGGCCAACGCAAGGTTTATCATGTCTGAGAGAAAAGTCGGTCGTTTCAGGCGCTCCTTCAAGATCTTAAGTCGTGTGGTAGCTGGCGCGGCAGAGGCTTCGGTATTTAACGGAGTTCTGCATATTCGCATTCCAAAGCTTCAGTAGCAAAGTTGCGTTAACAGGAGAATGGTCAATTTGATCGCGTGTTGCACAGTTTACGAAGTATCACCACAAAAACGAAGCTAGTACAGATCGTGTGATATCATCAAAGAGCCATATTTTTAATATATGTTTTAAAGCTTTCAATCATTTTTTCAAAGGTCCTCGAGAGACTTCAGAGTTGCCTCCAATTCGCCCTTGACTGCGTCGTACTTGGCGGTAAGCTCCTCGAACTTTTTCTCGAGGTCAGCCTTTTCGGTGTCGATTTGCTTGGCTTTGCGCTCATGGTGCTCAGAGTGGACTTCCAACGAGCGAGCCCTTGGAAACAAGATCCAAATTGGTAAATTTCGAGGTCGAAGACAGCACATGCTTGCGGCGAAAAAACAGGCGAAAAACAGGTGCATTTTCACTTACTTGTCAGTAGCCTCTCTCCAGCTTTTTTCTTTTTCCTCAAGCTGGTGCTCAAGCATTTGGACTTTACGGGTAAGGACCTCAATCTGGGAGTCTTCTTTGTCGCCTTCAGCTTTCTTGACTTTCACCTAATGGACCAGGCAATGTTGTCAGTACTCCGTACGATGAGGTGGAAGCAGCATCCAGCAAAAGCAATGGAGGAGACAGCATTCCAAAATGAGAGAAGAGCACTCAAGTGAAAAGAAGCACTCCAAAAAAAAAAAGAACAGCGGGATGCATTTGCAAACAAACCTCCTCGACTCTCTTCTCGGTTCTTTCCAGATCCATTTGCAGCAACTTGATCTTGTTGTTCAAGTTTTGGATATCGGTTTCCTTCTTGGCGACTTCGGCCTTGAGCTCCTTGACTTCGGCCTCGGCACGTTCGGCGCGGGAGTGGTTCGACTCGCTCTCAACGCGCAGTTTTTCGAGTTTCTAAGTTCAATCATAGCGGTGCAGAGGTAAGATCGTTGACCAATCACAAATCAGGAGAGAGGCATCCAGCGAGCAATAGTCAACAAGACGCAGCTGCGAGTGCCAGTGGAAGGAATGTGTCCAAGAACAGAGAGCCAAGACAGTCAACCCACAGCCAAGGGTGCGATTCTTCCAATTTAAGTTCCCCATAAGGGGGAATCGACGGGCCATTCAAGTCCTTCCCGACAGCATCAAACAACACAGCGATCGCCAGCGCTACTTCGAAGGAACGACAGGACACGGGACGAAACGCGAGGGTGGAGGGGCCGGCCATACCTCCTTGATCTTGTCCATTTTTGTAGAATTTGATGTTGCTTCAGTTCCGAAAATTAAAAGGAGTGCTTTATTCCACAGTTTCACCCATGGTGCTAGCTACACCGGCTGACGCAGACGCATCATCTCTAAATGCGGACTCGTCTTCGTCAGAAATTTCTTGGTAATCTGCTCCTCCCTTGGACCTGCTGAGAGAGTTTTGCAGCGCAATGTTGACTGCATCGATGCGCAGATTTTCCGCTTTTTTGGACAGAATCCGGTTCCAGTGGTCTTGACATTGCTTCTTGTTGCCTGCATATATCACGGTTAGTTACAGACTGGCTGAAGCTATGGATCAGGGAAACACTCACGGCCGTCAACTTTTGCTTCAACCCTGTCCCACACATTGCCGTACATTCGCACGGCTCGTACAAGCTGATAATCTTCTTTCAGAGTCCACATCCTCGCCCTCGGTTTTTTCGGAACAATTCCAAACGATAAAGCTGCCGCATCTGTTTTCGCTTGGCTGGAAGAGCCAGCAGAAGAACTTGGCTTCGGTGTTACGACCTTCTTAACGGCTTTGGAGACAGCGAGTTTTGACAAAAGGGCCGGCGTGGGTGTCTGCTGCATAGATTTGGCGGCACTCAAAACTGTTGCGGAATTGAGTGACTGTGATTTGGTCAGTTTCCCATGATTTGCTGCGTTGTCATCACTTGAGTCCGAGGAGCTCGACCCACTGGATGACCCACTGGAAGATGAACCACTTGAACTGCTGCTGCCGCTACTACTAGAGCTGGATTGTGAGCGCTTCATATGTGGTGCAGTTGCCCTTGCTGGCTTGATATGATTTCCTGCCGAAGTGATCCGACTTGATGAAGCTGCAAAAGCAGTAGCGGGGGGAGGTCGTTCGTCAAGTTCATCAATCTCGTCACTATCACTGTCGCTGCTACTTGACCCACCGGCACTACTCAGGTTTCCATTTTCATCATCACTGCCGACAGTGGCAAATGTATCTGCTCTTGCCATGACAGGTCGCCCTTCTGATTTCGAGGCTCGATCCCGGTCTTTGGAACCGCGCGAATGCTTTCTTGAGCCAACGTCCTTTTTCTTTTTCCCACTTTTTTTGGACAGCCGTCGTTTCTTCGCGCTAGCACCATTCTTCTCAACGCGTCTCTCCACAACTTCATCATCACTGAGGTCAAAAAGATCACCGACTACCCCTACAGGTTGAAAACTGCCACTCAGCCGTTTTCTCCTCCTCTCGAATCGCTCCAGCAACACAGCAAGCCCAAACCGAGGAGTCGCTGCGAGTGCACGCTCTTTTGACACGTCAGCGAAAAAAGCTCCAATGCCATCAACGCATTCGCCATCGTCAATGCATGAGTTGTACAGAGAATCTTCGATGGCATTATTTAATGTGCATTGGATCATTTTGTTGCGCGGGGCACCCGTGTTTGTTTTCTGACATGCTCTGCGTTAGTCAAGCATTCAAACAAGCGCAGTTGAGAATAACTCACCGGTTTCGAGGTGTGTGTGCCGTTTAATGCACTCGCAGCTTCAGGTTCAGTTCGTTCGATCAATTCACCCGGTTGACCAGGAGGCGGGTTAAAAATGAGCCTTGTATCAATTGTCGATGCCAAATCAGGAGCGGATTGTTCGGCGTCCAGCTCCTTCTTAGTTTGATTTTGATCATCCATTGAGGCATCGCCTGGTCGATTGTCGTCGTTCGCCAGTTTTTGAGATGAATCGGATGAATTTGATTGAGAAGGATGTTCATGTTGAAACGGCGGCTGATGTTGGCCATGCTGCGCCTGATGCAGCTGCATCTGCTGCAATTGAAACTGCTGCTGCATTTGAAATTGCTGTTGCTGTTGCTGCATCGAAATCTGCTGCAATTGTTGTGCGCCCAGTGCTGATCCATTCGCATGTAAGGAAAAATTTTGGAAGACAGCAGGCGGTGGTGGAGGGGAAGATTGAGCGTTATTGGATTGAAGCGGATAGCTGCTTTGTAGATTTATGGGTATTTGTTCGGCGGGTGAGCCGACTGACGTGTTTGCAAAGTGCTGTTGTTGTGGAAGCATCTGTGGCTGCGAAGTGAGCGATTGCTGCAGCTGATCATTTTGCTGTTGCTGTTGCATTATAAGCGTTTGCTGCTGCTGCTGAAGCTGCTGAGGCGGAAAACGAAACTGTTGTTGTGGAATAAAGTTCATTCCAGGATGACTCGTGGGCGACGCGGGGTTCACCATATGCGCCATTTGCTGCGAAACTTGGCGAGGTAACGAGTAATTCTGAGGACTGATGTGGTTTTGAAACTGGTGCGTCATAATCTGAGGAAGGGGTTGTGATGAGTGCAGTTGAGTCGGTGGTTGGACTGATTGTTGGGCAAATGTTGGATGGTGCATTAAATGCGCGTGTTGTGGCTGCTGATACGGCATATGCTGCGGAAGGGAACCCATCACGGCGAATGGCATCATGTTTGCGATAGGTGAGTTACTATGTGTTGGGCCATTTGCAGCTGAAGGAGCGTGGTTGGGGAGATTCATGGAAGCTGCACCGTTTGGCATAGCGTTACTATTCGTTGAGTTGGTGCTTTGGGAAGAGATGCTGTTGAAGGCGACCGAGGAAGAGGGGGCAGTGGTCGGAGAAAAGGGACCGAGAGCGGACTGGACAGCACTTGTGTTCAGAGAATGAATCAGGTGGGAGCGCTGCTGGTTCATGGTATTCATATGCTGCATTTGGTTCATTTGGTTTAATTGATGCATCTGGATGTTGTGCATTTGTATTTGCTGTTGTTGTTGTTGTTGTTGCTGTTGCTGGCTGGGTCCCGCCCCAGCTTGATCTGATAAAGCTGATGAAGTTGCCGCCACAGAGTTGGACACGCCCGGCGGTCGCGAGTGGGGCTGCGTCTGTCCTGAGTTGTTTTCGGCCATCCGACACTTTATTTGCGATGAACCCGAATTAGATATTTCGTTGTTGGTAAATATATTTATGCTCAGCAACGATTTTAACAACCGACAATAAGAAAATGCAGTCGCCGCTGGTTAACACCAAGCGCATTCACAAACTCAGCGAGGCTGTTGTGAACCGAATCGCTGCAGGAGAAGTGCGCTGTTAAGCAACCATAACACCGCTCGACTGTTCTAACCTGGGAACCAAACTCCAGATTATCCAGCGTCCTTCAAATGGTTCCGACTTCGTTTTCCCAATAGTCCTCTTCTGAACCTGCCCCACTGAAGCTTTCTTGTTCTCTCAGCAATAAAAGAGCTCATCGAAAACTCGCTGGATGCGCGCGCGACGTCAATCACGATCACAGCGAAGGACGGCGGGCTCAAGCTGTTGCACATCCAGGTATTTTGCATTGCTCTCGCTTTCGTATCGACCCTGATATGACTTCGAATAGGACAACGGTCACGGAATTCACAAGGATGATATGCCGCTTGTATGTGAACGATTTGCAACTAGCAAGATTACTCAGTTCGATGACTTGGCCTCAGTCGCGACGTATGGTTTTCGAGGAGAAGCTGTGAGTGAGCATTTCAAATCTACCCCGAGTTTCTTCTTTAATGCGTCAAACGTTATCAGTTAGCCAGTATCAGCCATGTGGCACATGTCACGATTACAACAAAAACAGAAGACTCACCCTGTGCTTGGAAGTGCGTATAGAATGCTGTTGCGCCTGTTTTGCTCCTGCTCATAGTTTTTCAAGGGCAAATTATTCAGATGGAATTATGGTGCCAGGAAAAACCGGCGCAACTGCCGATCCGAAACCAACAGCCGGAAATGTGGGAACTCAAATTATGGTAAAAGATATTTGTTCTTTCGCGAAGCCTTTCTTTTGACTGAGACTTCTTCGCAGATTGAAGACCTGTTTTTCAATGTTCCCATACGGAAAAAGGCTCTGAAAAGCTCAACCGACGAGTACAACAAGATTCTGGACGTCGTTAATCGGTACGCCATTCATAACAGCGCAGTCTCGTTTACTTGCAAAAAGGTTTGTTCAAATGATGTTCATCAAAATCGCATCTCTAAATTCCAAGTCCATGAAACAGGCAGGCACGAACTCAGCTGACTTTCGATCAAATCCTGGGACAACCCGCGACGCTATCCGTCAGGTGTTTGGTCCGGCTGTCGCCAAAGAATTGGTTGAAATTTCGCAGTCAAACCCAGGTTTAGACGTCGAACTTCATGCCCTCGTGTCGAATGCAAACTATAACATG
Organism: Chytriomyces confervae; assembly: GCA_006535975.1. Taxonomy (NCBI): domain Eukaryota; kingdom Fungi; phylum Chytridiomycota; class Chytridiomycetes; order Chytridiales; family Chytriomycetaceae; genus Chytriomyces; species Chytriomyces confervae. The sequence goes on from QEAP01000001.1 coordinate 266,540, forward strand.
AAAAAAATGGCATTTCTCCTGTTCATAAATCGTAAGGATATTTGCGCTTGTTTGTTACAAGTCACCACAACTTTTTTATGTTAGATCGGCTGGTTGAATCGACAAATATCAAACGCGCTGTGGATAATATGTACTCGACATATCTTCCAAAAAATGCGCATGCTTTTTGCTACGTTTCGCTCGAAATGAAGCCGCAAAACGTGGATGTGAACGTGCACCCAACTAAAAAGGTAGGCAGCGTGGTATGCCTTTCAGGAAGACCATGAACTTTTCACGATGAAACCAATTGAAATTAATCCTCCGTACCTTCCAGGAAGTCATGTTCCTAAACGAGGACCTGGTTATTGAATTTATTTGTGACACGATTCGCGAAAAGCTGGCAGAAGTTGACGATTCGCGCACGTTCACCCCGGCCGTAAGAATTTGTGGATTCGGATATGTGGTATTAAGTGCTCACCAATGCTACTTTTGAAGACCATCACAACCAGTTCACTTCAACTCACACCGATTACAAATCTGGCAGAACCCCCCAAATCTTCCTGTAAGCAACAACAGTAACACAAAGTGCAATTGTTCAACTTATACTCGTTGTACACAGCAAAACCGTCAATCGCAACCATTTCCAAAAAGCCGTACGAACATAAACTCGTTCGAACAGACAGCCGCATGCAAACTCTTGACTCTTTTATTCGCGTAAATCCGTCTTTTCAAACACCGCACTCTGCAAATCAGGGAAACGCCGCTCTCCCTCTATCAGATGCAACTTATACATCAATGGTTTCAGCGAATTCTATGCAGCCTGAGAACCAAAAGTCTCAAGAGATTATTATCAATACTGAGTCTGCTGTTGCTCCAACGGACACTGCTCTGCTGTCGTCGAAAGAAGGAACCAGTGTTCCACAAAAGGAGCTTTCAACTTTGCAGACTGAAATGCCGCCTGCAAATCCGGTGACGCCTGTTTCCAGCATATTAAAGGAACCATTGAAGAATACGCGCGAATTTGTGGACGTGCAGCTGTCAAGCATTCTGAATTTACGGAATAAACTCAGAACTGATGCTCATTCAGGTGAATTTGCTTCTTTCTTTTGTCCTTAATTATACTGAGCTTGTTTTGCAGGCTTGACAGACCTTTTCAAAAACCATACCCTGGTTGGAGCTGTTGATGATCAATGGATGTTGATGCAGTATCAGACAAAGCTTTACATCGTGGATGTTGACGACATCACGTGGGTTTCACCCAATCAGTATGAATTGCAGGCGTCTAATCAATTATTAGCCGCGAATTTTTTTACCAGATTGCCTTGCATGGGTTCTCCAATTTTGGTTACATAGATCTGAAATCTGATGGCATAAATGTTCAAGAGCTCATTCAACTTGCGGTGGAAGAGCAGATATCTGCAGAGCAAACCGGCACATCTGAGAAGCAGCTTATGAGTCCTCAAGACATTGCACAGCAAATAACAGCACTTTTGATCGAACGGCGGGAGTTGCTTGACGAGTACTTTTCAGTTGCTCTTTCAGAGGAAGGAATCTTGCACACATTACCAGTCTTGTTGAAAGAGTACACTCCAAATTTGAGCAAACTTCCCCTGTTTCTACTTAGGCTTGGGACTGAGGTCGGTTGAATTTCTTGACATGCTTTATACTTGATTTTCATGTTTAGTGACGATGCCACTTTCCTCTTGTTTAGGTAAATTGGGATGAGGAGCAAGCGTGCTTCGAAACTTTTTGTCAAGAGCTTGGTATTCTGTACGCATGTGAACCTCCAGCCAATCCATCAGATAGTCTGAAAGAGGCAGTGGCTGATACAAATGATTGCAATGCAGATTCACTACCACACCAGTCGTATTGCGCAAGTTACAACTGGACACTGGAGCACGTAGTTTTCAAGGCAATGAAGCAGTGGTACTTTCCATCAAAAGAAATGGCAAAGCGGGAGAGTATTGTGCAAGTTGTCGACTTACCAGACTTGTACAAAGTGTTTGAACGGTGTTGAGCAATAAATCGAAAGATAAGCTGTAAATTTCACAGCAAGTACCAATTGACTGGTGATGCTTTCTATCACTCCAACAGACGAGAAGAGCCGCAATGTCAGTTTGTATTTGAAAAGCATGAGCTCGACTCATGTCTTCCTGATTGCACTCAGCTTACTGATCTTGTTTAAGGAAGCCTTCCTTTCACTCGTGCAATGACGAATTAAACTACACGCGGACACCTATCGAGCCAACTCGCAGATTCAAACGAGTATCTGGGGAATCGCGCAAAAATTCGATAGTTTTTGAATTCTTTTGGTAAAGTTTTCCACTAAAACTGTGCCGCTTTGGAAATATAAATGCTGTCAGGTCTCCTGCCAGTCTTTGATACATGGAATCAATTATTCACTGGTCCACTGTAGGCGTCTTTACAGTTTGAACTTGAGCCACAATCAGTTGTGCGGCCTCATTTCTGTTTCTATTTTGCGCAATTTAAGAAACAACTGCTTCAGCGGTACTCTACCTCGCGCGGTCAGAAACATGCCAGGAATCAAGTCACTCAATTCAATTTTGCGGGTAAGTTTCTGCGTCTCTTGCTGGGTGTAGTAAATTGGAGCAACCGGTTCTGAGCGGAAATTATTTTGATGGGGATTTGCCGGAATGTTTCCGCAGTCGACAGAAAAGCCGACAGGATGGTTGCGCTGGGAGACTGGTATTGAACTTTACTGGCATTTTGTTGATTGAAAAGTATGTTTGGTCTTCTCATCCATGAGCAGATTCTGCAAGCTACTGAGACCCATAACGGATGCATTCCTCCTACAGATAAATCAACGTGACTCATATTAGTCAGGGTGGCCGGCCTGAATGTTGGGAAATCAGCAGAAGTTGTATTAGCAGTTCGAACAGCAGCTCTTACTAATGTCAAGTGAGTGTGCATTGCAAGCGGGAGCCCAGCTGACTATGACTGGAAGGTTGCCACTGAGGAATCTTTTTTTAAAGGGTGGCATTGTTGTTCATTCGTGGAGACAAGCAGTTACTGGTCTGCAAATGGGCCTGCGAATGGATCTTCATCTTCTACTTCCTGCCGAAGACTGCTTTGCCATTTCTAGAAAATCCGCGCTTGATGTTAGTTTGCATCTCCCAGCATTCCCTTCTTCAAGTCCTCCAAGCTAAAAACTTGTTTTTGTCAGTAGGCTTTGACCAAGGCAGCACTTTGAAATGGATTCATGGCACAATTGGCAGGGATTTGTTGTTGGGTGAGTTTGGAATGTCCCCCATTGCACCCACAAAATGATCTTATTAAACTTATTTATCAACTTTGAATCGATCCCACTCAACACCCAGCCCTTCGACAACACCATGCGATTTCATCTCCAAATCACGCGGATGCAAATTACCCTCGACTCCACCTGTTGTTTTATCATTCACCCCAAACTTGCCATCCAAGAATCGATGCAGCAAATCAAACAATTCCCAAAATGCATTTCCCGCGCTCATGCTATGGTCGCTATCGGGATAGAACTGAACTTGGTACCGATGCACTTGGCTGCTTGTAAGCTTCCAGATAAGGCTGAGGGAATTTTGAAAGTGGACATTATCGTCTCCAGTCCCGTGAATCAAAAGAAAGTCCGCATTCTTGAAACCCGTCATGTTCGCAACTGCGCTCGTTTCGTAACCCTTAGGATTCATCAGCGGAGTCTTCATGTATCGCTCTGTGTAAACCGAATCTGTAAAAAGAACACAATTTAGAGCTGATTACATTTTTGACGTAATGGAAAGGCTGAACCGTAGAACTTCCAGTCAGTGACAGGAGCCACTGCGATTCCCGTGTTGATCACACCCGAGTTGGATTCAATTACTTTCGAGCTCAAGAATCCGCCGTACGACTTGGGAACAAAATGTCAGTCATGGAATTTTCTGACAGATATTCGAGTAAGAGTATACCCATCCCCAGATTGCAACTTTCGCTGGATCCACAAATCCTTTTTGAACAATGTAAGATGCAGCATCAACAACATCCGAAGCCTCCAATTTTCCGAGCTGCTTGCTCACAACCGCTCGAAATCCTCGGCCCTTGCAGCAAGTTCCTCTGGGATCCACAACAAGAATAATATAACCCTCTGCAGATAGGGCAGTTTCAAATTCAAGGTTGAACACCTCTCTGACTGTTTGAGAGTTTGGTCCTCCATACCTATGATGTAAGAGACTGATTAGAAACACAATTGCAGACAGAAGGATACACTCACACTTTAATAAGCATCGGGTACTTTTTGGTTTTGTCAGATGGATCAAAGGAATTTGGAACAATCAGCTGAGCATTAACATCTGGACAGCTGATTAGATATAAAGATATGAAACAATGATCTTTCGTTCGCACCAATTCCCGGAGCATGGCTCAATGGGATCGTCAAGAAGAGTTGTTTGGGCATAGCGTGGCCTTTCAAGTTGTTTGCCACGACTTCATTTGTCTTGAAAGGGAAATCGATTGCTGGAAGTGGGACGACATCAAAATTAGCACTTCGACACAATAAACTAAGGGCAACTATTCACTTACAAGTATCATACAGGGAAATGATCTTTTGAAAAGGAACATCCGGACCTCGATAGGTCAACAGATAATATCCGCCATCACTGCTGAAACTAGCGTCGTACCACCCAGTCTCACCGACAGGCAAACCAATTCCTGAGTTGGCGTCATGCGAAGTATCTTTCAGCCCAAATGACCTCACTGAACTGGTCCATGTTATTCCTTTCGGTGGCGTGAGTTTTTCCTCCTGATGCGAGTCATCCTTTTTAATTTTGACACTGTACAAATGGCGCTGCATGCTCCCTTTCGCTGTGCTAGTGTAGTAAACAACGTTTCTTTCGGTGTCCACATGCACAACGTGCGCCACTTCAAAGTCTCCAGTTGTCAACCAAGTAACTGGTGACTTGGCCATTATCGAATCATAGTAGGCAATGTGCATGAATCCGCGCTCGTCTTCGGCATGTTCTAGATACTGTGGCTCTGATCGAGCGGCTGCTTTTGAAATCGGCAGAACGTGAATGGCTTGGAGCTACGGACGCTTTTTTTTAGATGGTGCAAAAAGATATCATTGCTTGACTGAGACCAACCTGCGTCGTTAACCATGCTTCATCACGAGATTTTTCATCTCTCACCAAAAGAGCCGTCCAGGCAGCAACATCTGTTCCGTTTTTTGAAATTGGAGTTGCAATACCGCCGGAAGAACCAGCGTCCTGCGTTTTTTGCGCTCCGGGGGCCGCGACCGTTGGAGCTGTAACAATGTACAGTCGCTGATGGTCTTGAACTCGGTTCATCATTCGAACCATCAGAGAGTCGCTATCTGCCATCCATTTAACCTCTACAATAAGGCGATCGTCGTCAGGAAAAAGTGATTCTGGAGGGCTGAAATTGATGGGGATCTCTCGACTGGAAGCACTGGGTGCACTTGGGTTCGAAATATGAAGTGTTGCAACAGGGTTAGTTGTTCCAGCCTGATTCGGAGGTGGATTTTAGAACAGCCCTTTCAATTCGACAATCAAAATTTTCGAAGATACGCACCTTTGGGTACTTGATGCTGATTTCTTCGGGATACTGCTGGTCCCCCCCACTTCCTCCGAAAAACATTTGCACGTTGTAGCTGGGTACCTTCGCGTCGTTGAATTTGAGATACGCAAGTTTGCTCGCGTCCGGAGAAAACCACAAGGCTTGATTGCCCCCATACACTTCTTCTTCGTACACCCAATCGGCAATGCCGTTCATTATGTCAAAAGACCCGTCGGTAGTTATTTGAACCTCGGTGTTTGTTTCTACGGACGTAACATAGATATCATTATCGCGAACCCTGCGAGCCAAAGCGTCATGTCGAATTTCAGTAATATGCGCTGCCTTGCACCCGAAAAAAAAAAAAAAAGGATTTACCATGCGACACTGTTTCCATTCGGGGCCCAGATTGCTAAAGCTACTTTTCCTTTTCCCAGTACTTCCTCATTATCTGAGGCTTGCCCACTCTCGGCACGAGAGTGTTGCTGCGTATCGGTTGCACCATTATTCGCAACACTTCCAACAGTTGACGGAGTTGAAGCAGCCAATACTTTCAGAGTCTTTTTTTCCACATCGAAGATATGATAAGTCGCGAAAAACGAGTGCCTCCAGCCTTTGACGATATTTGATTCAAAAAGGACATGTTTTACAGATGGGCTGACTTCAAAGCCTGTGTACTGGAGAGGTGTGCGCGATTGCTAGAAAGAAATGGCCATTGTTACCAATGTACATTTTTCAGCACAATCAATCTGCACTCACGTCAATGACCAAGTCCTTGTACGCTGCTAAAACTGTCTTTTCTTTCGAATTGACGTGATGAATGACGAGACTAGAGTCGGATTCTTTGAGAAGGTAGGATCCGTCTGGGGCTAAGAGGAAACCAGGTTTTAAGGATTGAAATCGATGCAGTTCTACAGGCAGAACATACCTCCTTTAACCCATTTCCGTGATGCCAAGTCCGCCGAGAAGAGACCCGAATTGAGAGTATCAAAGTTGAACGGGATGAGGGGCTTTCCATCTGGTCCCTGAAATCAGGAGAGTCAAAAGACCGAAGTTGAAGGGGGAATATTGAGTAATTTCCCAAATCGATTCGATGAAGGGGGGAAATTTTGTGGGTACCAAATCGACGCCGTCCGTAAGAGCCTGTGCCTGGCTCTGATTATGGGCCGGAACTCTCAGCGAGAGCACTACAATGACGATCAGCATTAAGCCCAGGATGGCGAGAATGAAGCCTGGCTGCCGCGCAATTGACTGCAGACGCGCCTCAACCAACGATGTCTGTGTCGAAGGAACCAATTGATTGCAGCGATTAGAATGCAATCAGGGCAGGCTTGCATAAGTGGGCGAGGCCAAGCAGTGCATTCCTCGATGCTCCTTCAATGCGCATTCAAGGTGTCCCTCCATCCATACAAAGAGTGGTGCGGATTCCAAGACAATACAAAGAACGAAGGCACACAAACTAACGTTGCGCCAGTTGAGCAGCCGGAATCGTCGCGTGCGCCGTAATGCTTTGGCGCCACCTTCTGTCGTCTCCGCATCGGCATCGGCATCGGCATCCGTTGCTCCACTTCTGTCGCGGTCCACGAGAGGGTCCGCCTCCACGTCCTCTTGCAGCGTGTTGGTGGCGCTAACATTTCTGTCTCGCCCAAACTCCATCACTTTGTTTCGGAACTGATTTTGTTTTTTAAACATGTATAAAAACGTACATTCGTTTGAACAGTTTCACACCGATTGGCGACTCGCGTATTGTGGCAGATGACGCACAAATTCTGGCGGCATTGAATCTGGTCATTCATGTCCCTGTCGCAAATAAGCATGGCTGCCTTCCGTGAAAGTGGTGATTCTGCCGTTGGCACAGTCGTAATCAGCATGGCAGTGGCGATAAGGTCCCTCCTCGTCTGTTTGCACTTCAGTGCTCAGCTGCTTCTTCGTCGTAATGAGCAACTGAACTGCTCCTAATTGTGGTAGTCGGTGGGCGCAAGGCGTTCGCTGCTGCATTCTGCAGCGCATTCTGCAGCTTGGAAGTAGCACGCAAGTCGACCCAAATACAGCATTTGAGAGGGGACAATGCCGAAAAACAAATGACTTAAGCCGACTTCACATGCACAAAACTCAGTGAAATTCGGAGGCGATTCTCTATTTCGAGTGAATGTTTCCGCCCCAAGCAGTAGTGCGAAATGCATGCCCACACCGACACAAGCAAACGAATAAATAAGCGTATTTGTTATATCTGGGCAGCACACCGTTTCAACGAAAACAGAGGTTTCGAAACATGGAAATGACATTTCTGCGTTGTTGTTTTTTTTGGATACCTCGATTAGGGTTCAGATACCCTTCCTTGGCTGGGAGCGAGGAGGGTATCCACCATTAACAGACGTGCCAAGATTCGAACATTCTCAAAGGATATGAGATAACGCGTTAAGGCACGAAATAAGTTACGGGTAGCGCATGAAGACATGCCAGGAGAGGAGAGGAGACGAGAGGGAGGGCCAGGCAGCACGCTAAGGGAACGTGTGCAAAATGTACATACGTGCAAGAAAGTGCGAACACGCGCTGGCCGCCGATGCAATACCAAGTCTTAGTCAGGCCCGCACTCAAAACACGCGTTTATCACGTTGCAAAAACACTAGGACGTGCAATCTAAATAAAAAATCAATCAAAAGTCGTGTCACATTTTGTTCCAGAAAAGGAACGAACGTAAAATCTGAAAAAAGAAAAGGAAAAAAAAAAATAACGCCAAACTCATTCGCATTCCACCGCGTCGCATCCACTCCGACTCATCCCCCGAATGTCTGATCACAAAAAGTCAATTGCATTTGCGGAACCTTCCGCCCCTGTCCACGCCCAAGGTACTTACTGAGCAGCATGTGTCCTTCTTCTCACTCATTTACTCACGCTCAACTCAGCATCCGGTGTTGTTCCTTCTGTCTCTGGAACGACCCTGGCGAGTGCCGCCTCGGGTCCAAGCACCGATGCGCCCAAAAAGGAGAAAGACTCCAAGAGCATCAATATCGTAAGTTCAGCATTCTACAACTTTCATCGTGTTCACATTTCTGTTCCCACCAGACTGAGCATCTCCAATCAATTGCGGAAGTCGCTGCAAAATATGCGGTCTCTGTCAATGAGGAGAAGGCGTCAGAGTCAAGAGGACTCACGGCCGCAGAGGCTGCCAAGAGACTCGCCGAAAATGGGCCGAATGCACTGACACCTCCAAAGAAGCGCCACTGGTTTTTACGGTTCCTGGATATCCTCCTGGGTCTTTTCAACGTGATGCTTCTCGTCTCTGGTGTTGCTGCGTACGTGCTGCTTGCCATTGATCCTGTCGCCAACTTTCAAAACGTGAGGAGTTTAAAGCTTTCCCATTTTGGATTCTTCTCTGGCGAATTCGATGATATACTGATGAATTCATTCACAGAGTTATCTTGGTGGAATTTTGATTGCTGTTGGTTTCATGAATGCTTTCATCGAGTTCTACCAACAACAAAAGTCAGCAGCTATTCTTGAGTCATTCATGGTATGTTTCGTGTCACAGCAATCATTTTGACCCGGTCATCGCATTTGTTTTCCAATTCTTACCTTTGTTGGCCGTTTTTCAGAATCTCATTCCATCTCAATGCTACGTAATCCGTGACGGTGCAACTATTCAAATTAACGCAAAAGAGCTCGTTCTCGGTGACGTCGTCGTGGTTCGATCTGGAGACAAAATTCCAGCCGATCTGTTCATTATCGGAACGACAGAACTCAAAGTTGACAACTCGTCATTGACTGGAGAAGCGGATCCCCAAGAGCGCAGCAAAAGAAACTCTCACACAAATCCACTGGAGGCAAGCAACTTGGCGTTTAACGGAACACTGGCAGTTGTTGGTAAGTAAAAATGACTCATCGTGACGATTCGGAATGGCTGATCTCCGTTTCAGGAAACGGTTTTGGAATCGTCGTCAGAACTGGTGATAACACTGTCATTGGCCAAATTGCATCGCTGACCGCAAATGAGCATCGCCGAGAGTCTCCCCTCTCTGAAGAAATCGAGAGCTTCGTCAAAATTATCGCCAGTATCGCTGGTGTCACTGCCATCATCTTCTTCGTTGTTGCCATCGTTGCCAAACAACAAACCGTGTCCAACTCTTTGAACTTTGCGATCGGAACGTTTGTGAGTTTCGTCCCAGAGGGTTTACCTGCAACTGTGACCATGCTGCTCTCGATCGCTGCCGCTCGAATGGCAAAGCGTCAAGTGCTCTGTAAAGACTTGCAAGGTGTCGAAACTCTCGGTGCTATCACTCTTTTGGCGACTGACAAGACGGGAACACTCACCCGGAATCAAATGACTGTCACCTACATCTGGACCGGTTTCAAACTCTACGTTGCGCAGGCTTTGACAGATGACTCTGATGACAGCCGTGCTTGCATTCCTTTCGACCAAAATGACTCTGACGCTGCAAATGAATTGCTCTACATCACAGCCTTGAACCCCACTGCTAAATTCACATCTCATGATGGACCAATTGCAACCCGTGAAGTTCTCGGAGATGCGACAGAGGCTGGTTTGGTTCGCTTTGCGGCAACTAAGCTTCCAACCTACGATGCTGCACAAGACCAATTTCCAAAAGTGTTCGAGATTCCATTCAACTCTACTAACAAGTGGGCCATGACCATCCACAAGAAAAAACACGCGAACGGCTCCCTGATGCTTTACATCAAAGGTGCCCCTGAGCGGGTTCTGAAGCTCTGCACGTCAATTCACAATGGAAGGGAAGCAGTTCCCCTGACGGAAGAACACGCAGCAAAGTTTGACGAAAACTACACCATGTTTGCGTCTAAAGGCCACCGTGTTCTTGCATTCGCCTGTGTGTACCTCCCTGGGGATCGGTATCCTGAAAACTTTGAGTTTACCAAGGATCCAGCCAATTACCCCACCAACAACTTTTGCTTTGTGGGTCTCACTTCCCTTGAAGATCCTCCAAAACACGGTGTGCGTGAGGCGGTTGGAAAATGTCGCGCTGCCGGTATCCGTGTCATGATGGTCACTGGAGATCACCCTTTGACCGCAGAAGCCATTGGTCGCAAAATCAACATCATGCTGACACCAACTAAAGCTGAACTGGCAAAAAAACGCGGAGTCCCTGAGCATCAAATTCCTGAATCAGAGGTGAATGCGATCGTCATCCACGGTGATTCCATTGACAATCTCTCTGACGCGGACTGGGCAAATATCTTTGATAAAGAAGAAATCATCTTTGCACGAACTTCTCCAAAGCACAAGCTGGATATCGTAAAGCGTGCGCAAGGAAGAGGGCATATTGTTGGTGTGACAGGAGATGGTGTGAACGACTCCCCAGCTCTAAAAAAGGCGGACCTTGGAATTGCCATGAACTTGTCTGGATCAGATGTGTCGAAAGAAGCCGCTGCGATGATTCTGATCGACGACAACTTTGCTTCATGCGTGTCCGGTATTGAAGAAGGTCGCTTGATTTTCCAAAATCTCAAAAAGTCGATTCAATACACCGTCACCCACACGATGCCGGAAGTCTACGCAAACTTGTTCTACATCACCGTCCCAATGCCGCTCCCTCTGTCGTCGATTTTGATTCTCGTTGTGGACTTGGGCTTCGAGCTTATCATTGCTCTTGCTTACGCTTACGATGTCTCTGAAAACCCTGCCGGTTTGATGAAACTCCCACCTCGTAAACCTGTTACTGTCGACTCTGTGGAACGTTTGAACAGGCGCCGTGCTCTCGACCGTGCTGAACGGCAAGCTGGCAATGGTGGTCGTGCAGTGGAAGCTGATGATGAAGAAGAACATGAGCATAACATGTCTAAAATAGCCAAATTTTCTCGTGGATTCAAGAGAGTGTTCTCCAAGAGATTCTGGAGTGAAAAGTTTGAAAAGACTGAGGACGAGATTCTTATTGACGGAAACCTCATGTCCTACTCATACATTGAAGCGGGAACTATCATGACGATCGGATGTTTGACGTGCTACTTTTTCGCCATGTGGTACCACTTCGACATCTACCCCAGCGATGCAGTTAAGCACGGAAACGCCTGGGGCAAAGATTCAAATTTGTACTTTGATCAGAACAACCGGGAGGTGACGGGCGCAATGCAGGTTGAAGCCCTTGCCATTGGGCAATCTGCCTACTACATTGGAATCATGTTTCAACAATGCTTCAACCATTTCATCTGCAAGGCGAGGCTGACTTACCCAGTTGGTGGATTCATGTTCCAAAACATGTATTCATTCGTTGGAATCTTCACCGGTGGTATCTTGTCCATGCTTATCGTCTACGTGCCGCCGTTCAATGTCGCATTCCAGACCAGCTACAAACTGACTCCAATCACGTGGGGAATTGCATTAGGGTTTGGTGTTGTCCTTTACCTGTACTCTTTTGTACGAATTGCAGTGTTGCGTCGTTTTGCACCTATCAAGTACACTGACGGTAAGGATTTGAAATATTTTTGCAACATTTTGCTGTCATCTATTTTCTCATCTGGTTTCTCACCATTGCAGACATTCCTGGACTCATGATGTTCCCAACTCGTTTCAGCACCGGGGGCAAGTGAAGAATGTGCCAAAAGCATAGCTGCAATGAGCGATTCTATTCTTAGGGATGATCGATTCTCCCGATCTTTAAAATATGGTCGTTTTATTTTTTAAGTTAGTTGTTTGAGGGGGGTTGTACTTGTTTGTTCTTCTTGCAATACATGGTTTTTCAATTGAATGATGATACTCTCACTTTGGACTGTCAACTCATGTTTGCGCGGAGAATGTAGGACCGCATGTAAAGTTGTGAAGTAAGTACAGGAGACCAGTCGCTTAATACAAGTTAGATCCGATAGACATGTACCCTGTCTCATTAACCTTCACTCAAGCATGAATGCAAGTTGACTTTGCTCAAGGACATGTCGCTGGTCTGATTTGGGTAGGCAGGCCTTGGTTTACGATTTTTTTCCACATTTAAAACGTGAGCATGCTGAACCCCCCGTTCACGCCCCATCCGCATCCCGCATCCATCGCATCGCAGCATCGAAGCAGCCTATCACATGGAGCGAATCATATTCAACTAGCTGACGGCGCATGTGCAACTCGTGATGAGATCGAAACCAAGTGGCCCCAGCGCTCAAAATCGATACCCTCAATTCCATATCGAACCATAACCGAACGAACCGCTAAAACAACTTATCCGAAACAGAATGGCCAACAAGACATACCGTGACCTGAAGTCTCCCAAGAGCGGTCTTTTCGTTGGACTTAACAAGGGTCGTGCCGTCACCCCACGTGTCACCCGTGAGAAGCCCGCCAACAGAATCGGAGGCACCAGCAAGCGTACCACCTTTGTGCGCTCCCTCATCCGTGAAGTTGCCGGATTTGCGCCATACGAACGTCGTGTTATGGAACTCATCAAGAACTCCAAGGACAAGCGTGCCCGTAAGCTGGCAAAGAGAAGGCTCGGAACTTTCTTGCGTGCCAAGAAGAAGATTGATGACTTGTCGAACGTTATCGCGGAGTCCAGACGTGCTGGCCACTAATTGTGCAGCTTGAGAAGGGATTCTGTCCTTTCTTTGGTTTGGTCATTTAGGGGATCATGGATGATGTCACTGCTCAATAAAGCAATATCTTGAATAGCTATATACACGTAGTTATCCCAGCCATGTGAGACTGCTCTGTGCCCTCATATAGCCGCCGATTTTTTTACACATCAGCAGAACCCACCTAGTCTGAATAAAGACCACGAATAAAATCGGAATTTTTGTACAAAATGCACCGATGCGCATTGCTGCCAAGAATGAGATTCACCTCACCATGAAAACGAAAAAATACTTCGAAGCAAACGACATGGCAAAGCAGCGAGGTCGACCGAAAAAAATCTTCCAGTACGCAGGGCTCCCTACAACGAAGCCGGTACCTAAGAGACTGCAAGCAACTGGGTCGGGTGCAATCGAATTCAATGAGGAACAGTTCATGAACTGGATTACGGGGCATCCTCAGCCAAGACCACCACCAGCGAGAGCACATCAGTCAGAACACCAACACTCAGAGCCAGAACCTGCAGACGAACCATCTTACTTTGGCGACAATGCCTTCGAAACTGTTTCAAATGAATCTGTCGAATACCCGTCAGACACGGACACAGACACGGCCGAAGATTTCGAATTTTGCGTCGTTGGAGAGGATGGCCTGCTGCATAAGGACACATCGTCAAAGCATCATCAACGTGAACGGCAGAAGTTTATTGACTTCGACAATCACAAGGCTGGTCTGCTTGCCGAATATGCGAAGCTGGTCACAGCTAATCTTACCAGCAGTATTTGCAGTGTCAATGGTTGCGAAAACATGCCAGTTTATCGGTGCTACACATGTCGAACTGCTGGAATTCTGAAGTCAGCCCATTGCGAAGTTCATGCACGGATTCACTGGAAGGAAACAATGTGCCACCGAATTCTTGATGCCTCAGACCAACCGCTGCAGTGCAATTCACGTCGGCTTGATTGCTGCGAAATGTCTCCTGTTCACAGGGCTCATGTGGTGCAGCTGAGTACACAAGACTGCAGCGAACAAGTCGAATGCCACACCTGCTGCAATCACAATGTTTCGTCGTTGCTCATGGGGCTTGGTTTCATGGTCAACAAGTGTGCAAAGCCAGGTTTGTTCAATCATGCCTTGCAAAACATTAATAACACAAGTACCTCACAGATCACGCGTTTGCGATCCCTATGGTGCATGTAGCCTTGAAAGCGCGAATTCATGGAACCTCGTATGAAAGCTGCGCTGGAATCTTTTTCTCCGATTCATCAAAGAGTGCTCGAAATAAAGGACTGTATCAGCCGTTCATGGATGCAGTTCGATTCTTTTCTGGTTTGTCGCAGGCTGTTCAGCATGGAACAGTTCATGCACCAGATACTCTTGGTTGGGGTAAAACAGTGTGTCCAATGTGTGAAGGGAATGGAGATGGTGAGTATCCACTTGTTTTGAAGCAAATGGATGGATTTGAATCAGCACGCAAGAGAGCTGTTGAATATGGTGGTGGTCACAATCACGGGCACTACAGCTGGGCTCAACAATTCTGGTACAAACCTGGCGAGGACTACGTTGCTAGAGCCAGTGAGAAAGGACGTCATGTTGCAGCTGGGAGCCTCGGCTGCTCATCCCGCCACCATTCTGGAGAAGAAGATAAGGATCTCGCAAAGAAACGAACCCAGCAAAGCCAATATGATCGAATTGTCCATCAAGGCTGCATGCACGACTTCTTTGAACGGATTTTCAGTATGTTTGCGCATTCAAACTGTACTTGCAATACTCAATTTTTTTTACAGATGCGAAAGGGGAGCGGCTTTTGTACTGTGACACAGTGATTCAACAGCTTCGTGAGCAATACCCAAATCGCGAGTTGGCATTGTCATATGATGTGATATGTAAAGAAGTGGCGCATTTGCAGCAGCCGTACATGCAGCAGACAAACATCGAAACCCCATACATTGCAGTGCTTCCAGTAATGCATGCTCAAGCGCATTCGAAAGAATGCCAAGTCAAGTTCAGTCCTCGAATTATTGCAGGCCTTGGAACAAAACTCGATGGTGAGGGAGTGGAGCGAGAGAACTCTAGGCTTGCGAAAAGTATTGGGCTGACAGTCGGTGAAACAGAAGGCAATCGGGAACTGGATATCTCTCTCATTGCTGAAGACTACAATTGCTCAAAGCTGCGATCAGCTTTGAAAATCATTGCGTATAAATTGGATCTGGCGTATGTTGACTTGGCATCAATTGAAGGCACTATTGGTGAAGGAACAGTGTTCAACAGAGGGAGTTACAGAGGCTTTATTGAGGAGAACAACACTTGGCAAATCAATCTGATGACAGCTCATTGCATTCGAAAATCTGTGATGACATCTGTTGAGGAGGAGGCGTACCTGCTTCGCGAACAAGCCGATGACAGAGGGCGTACAATTGCACGCACAAGGAAAATCCTTACAACTCATGTTGGCACAAATGTAGCGTCAAAACTTCGCCGCCACCTCAAATCCCAATACAATCAGTTGAACTCAATTCTCAGTGAGCTGAACAACCTTGGCAACATGACATCAAATGTCTCCACTAAGCAAATCATTGATGAACTTGATTTGAAGGGCAGGTCAGATGAAGCATACATTCAGAAGTATTGGCGTGGACTTGAGGATATATATCACTGGAGGCATGCGTTGCTGAATTTCATCAAGTTTTATGAAAAACGGGTGGATAATCAAAATGGACAGTGGGTACAGCGCCTAGAGGCTGTTGATGCATCTGATAGCCCCTTGCTATGCAAGGATGCTTTCAAAGCAATTCTTCGAAGAAAATTGAGTGAGGAGATGGGATTTCTTGAACGTGGTCGCGACCTGGAATGCCACTATACCAGCAGCCGGCAGCCATTTCATGATAGCCATTTAGATCAGGTTCACGAAGGATTCAAGCTGAAGCTTCACAAGTTGCATTTTCAGTTGAGGATCTAAAATAAAATGTCTTTCATTGAACACCAAATAAGCGTGTCAAGTTTCCTGGCAGGTATGAAACACCTTCAGACTCATGGCAAGCAGGGTAGGTTGTGAAAGTACCAATCAGTGAAAGAATGTGTTTGGAAGCACTGTATGGAAGTTTATCAAGTTAGACGTTGCCAACTTGATCAAACAGCAATTATCTAGTGCGTCATGCCTGAACAGTCACAGTTGTTAATACATTTGCTTGATATCCCTTGATGGCCCATTCAATGAGCGTAACAGTAGCTTTGGAATGTGGGTGGCAATGTTCACAGGTTTAAAACGCGTCAATCTGTTCCCAGCATTTCTCTCCTGTCAGTACTCATCCAGTCACAGTGTTTATGTCCTTTGAAATTGCAACTATTTCCTAAGCAACAGAATTCAGTTGAGATACTTGAACTCTTCATTTGCATGCACGTTCATTCACTGCTTTCCTGTTGGCCATCTGTTGATCGCGTTTCAGGTTTAAAGTTAAATAAAAACTTGAAAATATTCGGTGCTCGTTGCCATGGCACACATCCTCACTGCGCGGCTGGTAACCATCACCCCACAACTGCCTCTCCCTGTTTCTGATTTTTCCAGAGGGGAACCCCATATTGATTGTCAACTCTCTTTCATATTTGCTGTTCTCGTTCTAACTTTGTCATCCTCAACATCTTGACAGTCCACGTATTCCATCTGTATGCGCGCAGCAGTACCTTAAGCAGTCCCAGTTGGAATTCGGAAGTGCAGGATCAAGCAGTGCAGATTGATGCATTGCCCACCTCAGCGCTGGCCCAGCCCTCACCGAATACATTGTCCACAGCACTGCGAGCCAGTCCGCTGCCATTCCACAATGATTTGCATGCTGCGCACTGGAGTTTTGCCTGCTCATGCGACTCAAACACACATGGGTGAAAACCTTCTTTCAATTCAAGTTCGAACATCTGCTAAAAACATGAATGGCTTGCGTCTCACACTCAGATGGATGCATCCTTGCTATCACTGCTACTGGAATCGAAGGACACGGCTGTTCCCTTGGATCAATGATGGCTTTTATTCAGCATCAGTAATTGGCTGTGCTGAATTCTCTGCAATGCTGCTGTGCGCATCAACAGTGGGCCTGTTCAAATCAGGCCAGATTCTCCCACCCATCCATCTCTGCGCTGCCAATTTCGAATTCTGTGCGAACTGGAACTCTGGCTGGAATATAATTCAAAAACTTCAACTGACGATCAAACATATGCGCGCATTTTGTTTCAGTCATGCAGAAGCAGAGCCAACCAGTTGAGAAGGACAATACTGGTGCCAATACAGAGTTGAGTCATCTTTATTTTTAGCTTTAGATTGGAATGATCGGATTCGACAAC